>JAUJEF010000314.1:0-67349 GCA_030444885.1 Citrus sp. QX-2021 | reverse complement strand
TTGCACACGGAGACTGCTCGCAAATTCTCGCCATTCCGAGTCCGGCGGACGAGCTTGGCCAGCCCCACCCCCAAGGCTATAGCCCACCCGCTTTTGGGCATTTTTTGCTGGACGAACTTGGCGCGCCGGCCTTCGGGTGGTTATTTTGGGCGCGGCTGTGACCGGGCCTATTTTTCGGCACACGGAGGCTGCTCGCAAAGTCTCGCTCCATTTCGAGTCCGGCGGACGGTTGGCCAGCCCCACCCCCAAGGCTATAGCCCACCCGCAGCCAGGGCCTTTTTCCGCTGGACGAACTTGGCGCCCCGGCCTTCGGGCAGTTATTTTTGGGAGCGCTGTGCCCGGGGCCTATTTTTGGCACACGGAGGCCGCCGTAAGTCTCGCGCCATTCCGAGTCCGGGCAGACGGTTGGCCAGCCCCACCCCCAAGGCTACCAGCCCACCCGCAGGGCTGCCGTTTTCCGCTGGACGAACTTGGCGCCCCGGCCTTCGGGCGGTTATTTTTGGGTGCGGCTGTGCCCGGGGCCTATTTTTCGCAAACGGAGGCCGCTCGCAAAGTCTCGCGCCATTCCGAGTCCGGCGGACGAAGTGGGCCAGCCCCACCCCCCAAGGCTATAGCCCACCCGTTTTTGCGGCCTTTTTCCACTGGACGAACTTGGCGCCGCGGCATTCGGGCTGGTATTTTTGGGCGCGGCTGTGCCCCCGGTCTATTTTTGGTACAGGGAGGCCGCTCGCAAAGTCTCGCGCCATTCCGAGTCCGGCTGACGAAGTTGGCCAGCCCCACCCCCCAAGGCTATAGCCCAGCCGTTTTTGCGGCCTTTTTCCGCTGGACGAACTTGTCGCCCCGGCCTTCGGGCGGTTATTTTTGGGCGCGGCTGTGCCCGTGGCCCAACTCTGGGCCACTGAGCCCGCTCCCAAAGTCTCGCGCCATTCCGAGTCCGGCTGACGAAGTTGGCCAGCCCCACCCCCCAAGGCTATAGCCCAGCCGTTTTTGCGGCCTTTTTCCGCTGGACGAACTTGTCGCCCCGGCCTTCGGGCGGTTATTTTTGGGCGCGGCTGTGCCCGGGGCCTATTTTTGGTACACGGAGACTGCTCACAAAGTCTCGCGCCATTCCGAGTCCGGCGGACGAAGTTGGCCAGCCCCACCCCCCAAGGCTATAGCCCACCCGTTTTTGCGGCCTTTTTCCGCTGGACGAACTTGGCGCCCCGGCCTTCGGGCGGTTATTTTTGGGTGCGGCTGTGCCCGGGGCCTATTTTTCGCAAACGGAGGCCGCTCGCAAAGTCTCGCGCCATTCCGAGTCCGGCGGACGAAGTGGGCCAGCCCCACCCCCCAAGGCTATAGCCCACCCGTTTTTGCGGCCTTTTTCCGCTGGATGAACTTGGCGCCCCGGCCTTCGGGCGGTTATTTTTGGACGCGGCTGTCCGCGGGGCCTATTTTTGGCACATGGAGGCCGCTCGCAAAGTCTCGCGCCATTCCGAGTCCGGCGGACGAAGTTGGCCAGCCCCACCCGCCAAGGCTATAGCTCACCCGTTTTTGTGGCCTATTTCCGCTGGACGAACTTGGCGCCCCGGCCTTCGGGCTGTTATTTTTGGGCGCGGCTGTGCCCGGGGCCTATTTTTGGTACACGGAGACTGCTCACAAAGTCTCGCGCCATTCCGAGTCCGGCCGAAGAAGATGGCCAGCCCCACCCCCCAAGGCTATAGCCCACCCGTTTTTGTGGCATTTTTTTGCTGGACGAACTTGGCGCCCCGGCCTTCGGGCGGTTATTTTTGGGCGCGGCTGCGCCCGGGGCCTAATTTCGGCACATGGAGGCTGCTCGCAAAGTCTCGCTCCATTCCGAGTCCGGCGGACGAAGTTGGCCAGCCCCACCCCCCAAGGCTATAGCCCATCCGTTTTTGTGGCCTTTTTCCGCTGGACGAACTTGGCGCCCCGGCCTTCGGGCGGTTATTTTTGGGCGCGGCTGTGCTCGGGGCCTAGTTTTGGCACACGGAGGCCGCTCGCAAAGTCTCGCGCCATTCCGAGTCCGGCGGACGAAGTTGGCCAGCCCCACCCCCCAAGGCTATGGCCCACCTGTTTTTATGTCCTTTTTCCGCAAGACGAACTTGGCGCCCCGGCCTTCGGGCGGTTATTTTTGTGCGCGGCTGTGGCCGGGGCCTATTTTTGGCACACGGAGGCCGCTCGCAAAGTCTCGCGCCATTCCGAGTCCGGCGGACGTAGTTGGCCAGCCCCACCCCCCAAGGCTATAGCTCACCCGTTTTGTGGCCTATTTCCGCTGGACGAACTTGGCGCCCCTGCCTTCGGACGGTTATTTTTGGGCGCGGCTGTGCCCGGGGCCTATTTTTGGCACACGGAGACTGCTCACATAGTCTCGCGCCATTCCGAGTCCGGAGGACGAAGTCGGCCAGCCCCACCCCCCAAGGCTATAGCCCAACCGTTTTTGTGGCCTTTTTCCGCTGGACGAACTTGGCTCCCCGGCCTTCGGGCGGTTATTTTTTGGGCGCGGCTGTGCCCGGGGCCTATTTTCAGCACACGGAGGCTGCTCGCAAAGTCTCGCGCCATTCCGAGTCCGGCGGACGAAGTTGGCCAGCCCCACCCCCCAAGGCTATAGCTCACCCGTTTTTGTGGCCTATTTCCGCTGGACGAACTTGGCGCCCCGGCCTTCTGGCTGTTATTTTTGGGCGCGGCTGTGCCCGGGGCCTATTTTTGGCACACGGAGACTGCTCACAAAGTCTCGCGCCATTCCGAGTCCGGCAGATGAAGTTGGCCAGCCCCACCCCCCAAGGCTATAGCCCACCCATTTTTGTGGCCTTTTTCCGCTGGATGAACTTGGCGCCCCGGCCTTCGGGCGGTTATTTTTGGGCGCGGCTGTGCGTGGGGCCTATTTTTGGCACATGGAGGCCGCTCGCAAAGTCTCGCGCCATTCCGAGTCCGGCGGACGACGTTGGCCAGCCCCACCCGCCAAGGCTATAGCTCACCCGTTTTTGTGGCCTATTTCCGCTGGACGAACTTGGCGCCCCGGCCTTCGGGCTGTTATTTTTGGGCGCGGCTGTGCCCGGGGCCTATTTTTGGTACACGGAGACTGCTCACAAAGTCTCGCGCCATTCCGAGTCCGGCCGACGAAGATGGCCAGCCCCACCCCCCAAGGCTATAGCCCACCCGTTTTTGTGGCATTTTTTTGCTGGACGAACTTGGCGCCCCGGCCTTCGGGCGGTTATTTTTGGGCGCGGCTGCGCCCGGGGCCTATTTTCGGCACATGGAGGCTGCTCGCAAAGTCTCGCTCCATTCCGAGTCCGGCGGACGAAGTTGGCCAGCCCCACCCCCCAAGGCTATAGCCCAACCGTTTTTGTGGCCTTTTTCCGCTGGACGAACTTGGCGCCCCGGCCTTCGGGCGGTTATTTTTGGGCGCGGCTGTGACCGGGCCTAGTTTTGGCACACGGAGGCCGCTCGCAAAGTCTCGCGCCATTCCGAGTCCGGCGGACGAAGTTGGCCAGCCCCACCCCCCAAGGCTATGGCCCACCCGTTTTTGTGGCCTTTTTCCGCTGGACGAAGTTGGGGCCCCGGCCTTCGGGCGGTTATTTTTGCACGCAGCTGTGCCCGTGGCCCATTTTTGGCACACGGAGGCCGCTCGTAAAGTCTCGCGCAATTCCGAGTCCGGCGGACGAAGTTGGCCAGCCCCACCCCCCAAGGCTATAGCCCACCCGTTTTTGTGGCATTTTTTTGCTGGACGTACTTGGCGCCCCGGCCTTCGGGAGGTTATTTTTGGGCACGGCTGTGCCCGGGGCCTATTTTCGGCACACGGAGGCTGCTCGCAAAGTCTCGCGTCATTCCGAGTCCGGCGGACGAAGTTGGCCAGCCCCACCCGCCAAGGCTATAGCCCACCCGTTTTTGTGGCCTTTTTCCGCTGGACGAACTTGGCGCCGCGGCCTTCGGGCGGTTATTTTTGGGCAAGGCTTTGCCCGCGGCCTATTTTTGGCACACGAAGGCCCCTCGTAAAGTCTCGCGGCATTCCGAGTCCAGCGGACGAAGTTGGCCAGCCCCACCCCCCAAGGCTATAGCCCACCCGTCTTTTACGCCCTTTTCCGCTGGACGAACTTGGCGCCGCGGCCTTCGGGCGTTATTTTTGGGCGCGGCTTTGCCCGCGGCCTATTTTTGGTACACGGAGGCCCCTCGCAAAGTCTCGCGGCATTCCGAGTCCGGCGGACGAAGTGGGCCAGTCCCACCCCCCAAGGCTATAGCCCACCCGTTTTTATGGCCTTTTTCCGCTGGACGAACTTGGCGCCTCGGCCTTCGGGCGGTTATTTTTGGGCGCGGCTTTGCCCGCGGCCTATTTTTGGCACACGGAGGCCCCTCGGAAAGTTTCGCGGCATTCCGAGTCCGGCGGACGAAGTTGGCCAGCCCCACCCCCCAAGGCTATAGCCCACCCGTTTTTGTGGCCTTTTTCCGCTGGACGAACTTGGCGCCCCGGCCTTCGGGCGGTTATTTTTGGGCGCGGCTTTGCCCGCGGCCTATTTTTGGCACACGGAGGCCCCTCGCAAAGTCTCGCGGCATTCCGAGTCCGGCGGACGAAGTGGGCCAGCCCCACCCCCAAAGGCTATAGGCCACCCGTTTTTGTGGTCTTTTTCCGCTGGACGAACTTGGCGCCCCGGCCTTCGGGCGGTTATTTTTGGGCGAGGCTTTGCCCGCGGGCCTATTTTTGGCACACGGAGGCCCCTCGCAATGTCTCGCGGCATTCCGAGTCCGGCGGACGAAGCTGGCCAGCCCCACCCCCCAAGGCTATAGCCCACCCGTTTTTGTGGCCTTTTTCCGCTGGACGAACTTGGCGCCGCGGCCTTCGGGCGGTTATTTTTGGGCGCGGCTTTCCCCACGGCCTATTTTTGGCACACGGAGGCCCCTCGGAAAGTCTCGCGGCATTCCGAGTCCGGCGGACGAAGTGGGCCAGCCCCACCCCCCAAGGCTATAGCCCACCCGTTTTTGTGGCCTTTTTCCGCTGGACGAACTTGGCGCCCCGGCCTTCGGGCGGTTATTTTTGGGCGCGGCTTTCCCCACGGCCTATTTTTGGCACACGGAGGCCCCTCGGAAAGTCTCGCGGCATTCCGAGTCCGGCGGACGAAGTGGGCCAGCCCCACCCCCCAAGGCTATAGCCCACCCGTTTTTGTGGCCTTTTTCCGCTGGACGAACTTGGCGCCCCGGCCTTCAGGCGGTTATTTTTGGGCGCGGCTGTGCGCGGGGCCTATTTTTGGCACATGGAGGCCGCTCGCAAAGTCTCGCGCCATTCGGAGTCCGGCGGACGAAGATGGCCAGCCCCACCCGCCAAGGCTATAGCTCACCCGTTTTTGTGGCCTATTTCCGCTGGACGAACTTGGCGCCCCGGCCTTCGGGCCGTTATTTTTGGGCGCGGCTGTGCCCGGGGCCTATTTTTGGTACACGGAGACTGCTCACAAAGTCTCGCGCCATTCCGAGTCCGGCCGACGAAGATGGCCAGCCCCACCCCCCAAGGCTATAGCCCACCCGTTTTTGTGGCATTTTTTTGCTGGACGAACTTGGCGCCCCGGCCTTCGGGAGGTTATTTTTGGGCACGGCTGTGCCCGGGGCCTATTTTCGGCACACGGAGGCTGCTCGCCAAGTCTCGCGCCATTCCGAGTCCGGCGGACGAAGTTGGCCAGCCCCACCCGCCAAGGCTATAGCGCACCCGTTTTTGTGGCCTTTTTCCGCTGGACGAACTTGGCGCCGCGGCCTTCGGGCGGTTATTTTTGGGCGAGGCTTTGCCCGCGGCCTATTTTTGGTACACGAAGGCCCCTCGCAAAGTCTCGCGGCATTCCGAGTCCAGCGGACGATGTTGGCCAGCCCCACCCCCCAAGGCTATAGCCCACCCGTTTTTTTGGCCTTTTTCCGCTGGACGAACTTGGCGCCGCGGCCTTCGGGCGTTATTTTTGGGCGCGGCTTTGCCCGCGGCCTATTTTTGGTACACGGAGGCCCCTCGCAAAGTCTCGCGGCATTCCGAGTCCGGCGGACGAAGTGGGCCAGCCCCACCCCCCAAGGGTATAGCCCACCCGTTTTTATGGCCTTTTTCCGCTGGACGAACTTGGCGCCTCGGCCTTCGGGCGGTTATTTTTGGGCGCGGCTTTGCCCGCGGCCTATTTTTGGCACACGGAGGAACCTCGCAAAGTTTCGCGGCAATCCGAGTCCGGCGGACGAAGTTGACCAGCCCCACCCCCCAAGGCTATAGCCCACCCGTTTTTGTGGCCTTTTTCCGCTGGACGAACTTGGCGCCCCGGCCTTCGGGCGGTTATTTTTGGGCGCGGCTTTGCCCGCGGCCTATTTTTGGCACACGGAGGTACCTCACAAAGTCTCGCGGCATTCCGAGTCCAGCGGACGAAGTGGGCCAGCCCCACCCCCAAAGGCTATAGCCCACCCGTTTTTGTGGCCTTTTTCCGCTGGACGAACTTGGCGCCTCGACCTTCGGGCGGTTATTTTTGGGCACGGCTTTGCCCGCGGCCTATTTTTGGCACACGGAGGCCCGTCGCAAAGTCTCGCGGCATCCCGAGTCCGGCGGACGAAGTTGGCCAGCCCAACCCCCCAAGGCTATAGCCCACCCATTTTTGTGGCCTTTTTCCGCTGGACGAACTTGGCGCCCCGGCCTTCGGTCGGTTCTTTTTGGGCGCGGCTTTGCCCGCGGCATATTTTTGGCACACGGAGGACCCTCGCAAAGTCTCGCGGCATTCTGAGTCCGGCGGACGGGGTTGGCCAGCCCCACCCCTTACGGCTATATCCCACCCGTTTTTTTGGCCTTTTTCCGCTGGACGAACTTGGCGCCGCGGCCTTCGGGCGGTTATTTTTTGGCGCGGCTTTCCCCGAGGCCTATTTTTGGCATACGGAGGCCCCTCGCAAAGTCTCGCGGCATTCCGAGTCCGGCGGACGAAGTGGGCCAGCCCTACCCCCCAAGGCTATAGCCCACCCGTTTTTGTGGCCTTTTTCCGCTGGACGAACTTGCCGCCGCTGCCTTCGGGCGGTTATTTTTGGGCGCGGCTTTGCCCGCGGCCTATTTTTGGCACACGGAGGTACCTCACAAAGTCTCGCGGCATTCCGAGTCCAGCGGACGAAGTGGGCTAGCCCCACCCCCAAAGGCTATAGCCCACCCGTTTTTGTGGCCTTTTTCCGCTGGACGAACTTGGCGCCGCGGCCTTCGCGCGGTTATTTTTGGGCGCGGCTTTCCCCACGGCCTATTTTTGGCACACGGAGGCCCCTCGCAAAGTCTCGCGGCATTCCGAGTCCGGCGGATGAAGTGGGCCAGCCCCACCCCCCAAGGCTATAGCCCACCCGTTTTTGTGGCCTTTTTCCGCTGGACGAACTTGGCGCCTCAACCTTCGGGCGGTTATTTTTGGGCACGGCTTTGCCCGCGGCCTATTTTTGGTACACGGAGGCCCGTCGCAAAGTCTCGCGGCATTCCGAGTCCGGCGGATGAAGTTGGCCAGCCCCACCCCCCAAGGCTATAGCCCACCCATTTTTGTGGCCTTTTTCCGCTGGACGAACTTGGCGCCCCAGCCTTCGGTCGGTTATTTTTGGGCGCGGCTTTGCCCGCGGCATATTTTTGGCACACGGAGGACCCTCACAAGGTCTCGCGGCATTCTGAGTCCGGCGGACGGGGTTGGCCAGCCCCACCCCTTACGGCTATATCCCACCCGTTTTTGTGGCCTTTTTACGCAGGACGAACTTGGCGCCGCGGCCTTCGGGTGGTTATTTTTTGGCGCGGCTTTGCCCGGGGGCCTATTTTTGGCACACGGAGGGCCCTCGCAATGTCTCGCGGCATTCCGAGTCCGGCGGACGAAGCTGGCCAGCCCTACCCCCCAAGGCTATAGCCCACCCGTTTTTGTGGCCTTTTTCCGCTGGACGAACTTGGCGCCGCGGCCTTCGGGCGGTTATTTTTGGGCGCGGCTTTCCCCACGGCCTATTTTTGGCACACGGAGGCCCCTCGCAAAGTCTCGCGGCATTCCGAATCCGGCGGACGAAGTGGGCCAGCCACACCCCCCAAGGCTATAGCCCACCCGTTTTTGTGGCCTTTTTCCGCTGGACGAACTTGGCGCCTCAACCTTCGGGCGGTTATTTTTGGGCACGGCTTTGCCCGCGGCCTATTTTTGGCAAACGGAGGCCCGTCGCAAAGTCTCGCGGCATTCCGAGTCCGGGCGGACGGTTGGCCAGCCCCACTTCCAAGGCTATAGCCCACCCATTTTTGTGGCCTTTTTCCGCTGGACGAACTTGGCGCCCCGGCCTTCGGTCGGTTATTTTTGGGCGCGGCTTTGCCCGCGGCATATTTTTGGCACACGGAGGACCCTCACAAAGTCTCGCGGCATTCTGAGTCCGGCGGACGGGGTTGGCCAGCCCCACCCCTTACGGCTATATCCCACCCGTTTTTGTGGCCTTTTTACGCAGGACGAACTTGGCGCCGCGGCCTTCGGGCGGTTATTTTTTGGTGCGGCTTTGTCCGCGGCCTATTTTTGGCATACGGAGGCCCCTCGCAAAGTCTCGCGGCATTCCGAGTCCGGCGGACGAAGTGGGCCAGCCCTACCCCCCAAGGCTATAGCCCAGCCGTTTTTGTGGCCTTTTTCCGATGGACGAACTTGCCGCCGCTGCCTTCAGTGGGTTATTTTTGGGCGCGGCTTTGCCCGCGGCCTATTTTTGGCACACGGAGGCCCCTCGCAAAGTCTCGCGGCATTCCGAGTCCGGCGGACGAAGTGGGCCAGCCCCACCCCCAAAGGCTATAGGCCACCCGTTTTTGTGGCCTTTTTCCGCTGGACGAACTTGGCGTCCCGGCCTTCGGGCGGTTATTTTTGGGCGAGGCTTTTCCCGCGGGCCTATTTTTGGCACACGGAGGCCCCTCGCAATGTCTCGCGGCATTCCGAGTCCGGCGGACGAAGCTGGCCAGCCCCACCCCCCAAGGCTATAGCCCACCCGTTTTTGTGGCCTTTTTCCGCTGGACGAACTTGGCGCCGCGGCCTTCGGGCGGTTATTTTTGGGCGCGGCTTTCCCCACGGCCTATTTTTGGCACACGGAGGCCCCTCGCAAAGTCTCGCGGCATTCCGAGTCCTGCGGATGAAGTGGGCCAGCCCCACCCCCCAAGGCTATAGCCCACCCGTTTTTGTGGCCTTTTTCCGCTGGACGAACTTGGCGCCTCGACCTTCGGGCGGTTATTTTTGGGCGCGGCTTTGCCCGCGGCCTATTTTTGGCACACGGAGGCCCGTCGCAAAGTCTCGCGGCATTCCGAGTCCGGCGGACGAAGTCGGCCAGCCCCAGCCCCCAAGGCTATAGCCCACCCGTTTTTGTGGCCTTTTTCCGCTGGACGAACTTGGTGACCCGGCCTTCGGGCGGTTATTTTTGGGTGCGGCTTTGCCCGCGGCCTATTTTTGGCACACGGAGGCCCCTCGCAAAGTCTCGCGGCATTCCTAGTCCGGCGGACGAAGTGGGCCAGCCCCACCCCGCAAGGCTATAGCCCACCCGTTTTTTTGGCCTTTTTCCGCTGGACGAACTTGGCGCCGCGGCCTTCGGGCGGTTATTTTTGGGCGCGGCTTTGCCCGCGGCCTATTTTTGGCACACGGAGGCCCCTCGCAAAGTCTCGCGGCATTCCGAGTCCAGCGGACGAAGTGGGCCAGCCCCACCCCCAAAGGCTATAGCCCACCCGTTTTTGTGGCCTTTTTCCGCTGGACGAACTTGGCGCCCCGGCCTTCGGGCGGTTATTTTTGGGCGCGACTTTGCCCGCGACCTATTTTTGGCACACGGAGGTACCTCGCAAAGTCTCGCGGCATTCCGAGTCCAGCGGACGAAGTGGGCCAGCCCCACCCCCAAAGGCTATAGCCCACCCGTTTTTGTGGCCTTTTTCCGCTGGACGAACTTGGCGCCCCAGCCTTCGGGCGGTTATTTTTGGGCGAGGCTTTGCCCACGGGCCTATTTTTGGCACACGGAGGCCCCTCGCAATGTCTCGCGGCATTCCGAGTCCGGCGGACGAAGC
This sequence comes from Citrus sp. QX-2021, assembly GCA_030444885.1. Taxonomy (NCBI): domain Eukaryota; kingdom Viridiplantae; phylum Streptophyta; class Magnoliopsida; order Sapindales; family Rutaceae; genus Citrus; species Citrus sp. QX-2021. The sequence goes on along the minus strand of JAUJEF010000314.1, from coordinate 57,352 downwards.
TGGCCAGCCCCTCCCCCCAAGGCTATAGCCCACCCGTTTTTGTGGCCTTTTTCCGCTGGACGAACTTGGCGCCGCTGCCTTCGAGCGGTTATTTTTGGGCGCTGCTTTCCCCACGGCCTATTTTTGGCACACGGAGGCCCCTCGCAAAGTCTCGCGGCATTCCGAGTCCGGCGGACGAAGTGGGCCAGCCCCACCCCCCAAGGCTATAGCCCACCCGTTTTTGTGGCCTTTTTCCGCTGGACGAACTTGGCGCCTCGACCTTCGGGCGGTTATTTTTGGGCACGGCTTTGCCCGCGGCCTATTTTTGGCAAACGGAGGCCCGTCGCAAAGTCTCGCGGCATTCCGAGTCCGGCGGACGAAGTTGGCCAGCCCCACCCCCCAAGGCTATAGCCCACCCATTTTTGTGGCCTTTTTCCGCTGGACGAACTTGGCGCCCCGGCCTTCGGTCGGTTATTTTTGGGCGCGGCTTTGCCCGCGGCATATTTTTGGCACACGGAGGATCCTCGCAAAGTCTCGCGGCATTCTGAGTCCGGCGGACGGGGTTGGCCAGCCCCACCCCTTACGGCTATATCCCACCCGCTTTTGTGGCCTTTTACGCAGGACGAACTTGGCGCCGCGGCCTCGGGCGGTTATTTTTGGTGCGGCTTTGCCCAGCCTATTTTTGGCATACGGAGGCCCCTCGCAAAGTCTCGCGGCATTCCGAGTCCGGCGGACGAAGTGGGCCAGCCCTACCCCCCAAGGCTATAGCCCAGCCGTTTTTGTGGCCTTTTTCCGATGGACGAACTTGCCGCCGCTGCCTTCGGGCGGTTATTTTTGGGCGCGGCTTTGGCCGCGGCCTATTTTTGGCACACGGAGGCCCCTCGCAAAGTCTCGTGGCATTCCGAGTCTGCCGGACGAAGTGGGCCAGCCCTACCCCCCAAGGCTATAACCCACCCGTTTTTGTGGCCTTTTTCCGCTGGACGAACTTGGCGCCTCGACCTTCGGGCGGTTATTTTTGGGCACGGCTTTTCCCGCGGCCTATTTTTGGCACACGGAGGCCCGTCGCAAAGTCTCGCGGCATTCCGAGTCCGGCGGACGAAGTTGGCCAGCCCCACCCCCCAAGGCTATAGCCCACCCATTTTTGTGGCCTTTTTCCGCTGGACGAACTTGGCGCCCCGGCCGTCGGTCGGTTATTTTTGGGCGCGGCTTTGCCCGCGGCATATTTTTGGCACACGGAGGACCCTCGCAAAGTCTCGCGGCATTCTGAGTCCGGCGGACGGGGTTGGCCAACCCCACCCCTTACGGCTATATCCCACCCGTTTTTGTGGCCTTTTTACGCAGGACGAACTTGGCGCCGCGGCCTTCGGGCGGTTATTTTTTGGTACGGCTTTGCCCGCGGCCTATTTTTGGCATACGGAGGCCCCTCGCAAAGTCTCGCGGCATTCCGAGTCCGGCGGACGAAGTGGGCCAGCCCTACCCCCCAAGGCTATAGCCCACCCGTTTTTGTGGCCTTTTTCCGATGGACGAACTTGCCGCCGCTGCCTTCGGGCGGTTATTTTTGGGCGCGGCTTTGGCCGCGGCCTATTTTTGGCACACGGAGGCCCCTCGCAAAGTCTCGTGGCATTCCGAGTCTGCCGGACGAAGTTGGCCAGCCCCACCCCCCAAGGCTATAGCCCACCCGTTTTTGTGGCCTTTTTCCGCTGGACTAACTTGGCGCCGCGGCCTTCCGCCGGTTATTTTTAGGCGCGGCTTTGCCCGCGGCCTATTTTTGGCACACGGAAGCCCCTCGCAAAGTCTCGCGGCATTCCGAGTACGGCGGACGAAGTGGGCCAGCCCCACCCCCCAAGGCTATAGCCCACCCATTTTTGTGGCCTTTTTCCGCTGGACGAACTTGGCGCCCCGGCCGTCCGTCGGTTATTTTTGGGCGCGGCTTAGCCCGCGGCATATTTTTGGCACACGGAGGACCCTCGCAAAGTCTCGCGGCATTCTGTGTCCGGCGGACGGGGTTGGCCAGCCCCACCCCTTACGGCTATATCCCACCCGTTTTTGTGGCCTTTTTACGCAGGACGAACTTGGCGCCGCGGCCTTCGGGCGGTTATTTTTTGGTACGGCTTTGGCCGCGGCCTATTTTTGGCATACGGAGGCCCCTCGCAAAGTCTCGCGGCATTCCGAGTCCGGCTAACGAAGTGGGCCAGCCCTACCCCCCAAGGCTATAGCCCACCCGTTTTTGTGGCCTTTTTCCGCTGGACGAACTTGCCGCCGCTGCCTTCGGGCGGTTATTTTTGGGCACGGCTTTGCCCGCGGCCTATTTTAGGCACACGGAGGCCCGTCGCAAAGTCTCGCGGCATTCCGAGTCCGGCGGACGAAGTGGGCCAGCCCTACCCCCCAAGGCTATAGCCCACCCGTTTTTGTGGCCTTTTTCCGCTGGACGAACTTGCCGCCGTTGCCTTCGGGCGGTTATTTTTGGGCGCGGCTTTGGCCGCGGCCTATTTTTGGCACACGGAGGCCCCTCGCAAAGTCTCGTGGCATTCCGAGTCTGCCGGACGAAGTTGGCCAGCCCCACCCCCCAAGGCTATAGCCCACCCGTTTTTGTGGCCTTTGTCCGCTAGACGAACTTGGCGCCGCGGCCTTCCGCCGGTTATTTTTAGGCGCGGCTTTGCCCGCGGCATATTTTTGGCACACGGAAGCCCCTCGCAAAGTCTCGCGGCATTCCGAGTCCGGCGGACGAAGTGGGCCAGCCCCACCCCCCAAGGCTATAGCCCACCCGTTTTTGTGGCCTTTTTCCGCTGGACGAACTTGGCGCCTCGACCTTCGGGCGGTTATTTTTGGGCACGGCTTTGCCCGCGGCCTATTTTTGGCACACGGAGGCCCGTCGCAAAGTCTCGCGGCATTCCGAGTACGGCGGACGAAGTGGGCCAGCCCCACCCCCCAAGGCTATAGCCCACCCGTTTTTGTGGCCTTTTTCCGCTGTACGAACTTGGTGACCCGGCCTTCGGGCGGTTATTTTTGGGCGCGGCTTTGTCCGCGGCCTATTTTTGGCAAACGGAGGCCCCTCGCAAAGTCTCGCGGCATTCCGAGTCCGGCGGACGAAGTTGGCCAGCCCCACCCCCCAAGGCTGTAGCCCACCCGTTTTTGTGGCCTTTTTCCGCTGGACGAACTTCGCGCCGCGGCCTTCGGGCGGTTATTTTTGGGTGCGGCTTTGCCCGGGGCCTACTTTTGGCACACGGAGGACCCTCGCAAAGTCTCGCGGCATTCTGAGTCCGGCGGACGGGGTTGGCCAGCCCCACCCCTTACGGCTATATCCCACCCGTTTTTGTGGCCTTTTTACGCAGGACGAACTTGGCGCCGCGGCCTTCGGGCGGTTATTTTTTTGGGCGGCTTGCCCGCGGCCTATTTTTGGCACACGGAGGACCCTCGCAAAGTCTCGCGGCATTCCGAGTCCGGCGGACGAAGTGGGCCAGCCCTACCCCCCAAGGCTATTGCCCACCCGTTTTTGTGGCCTTTTTCCGCTGGACGAACTTGCCGCCGCGGCCTTCCGCCGGTTATTTTTAGGCGCAGCTTTGCCCGCGGCCTATTTTTGGCACACGGAAGCCCCTCGCAAAGTCTCGCGGCATTCCGAGTACGGCGGACGAAGTGGGCCAGCCCCACCCCCCAAGGCTATAGCCCACCCGTTTTTGTGGCCTTTTTCCGCTGGACGAACTTGCCGCCGCTGCCTTCGGGCGGTTATTTTTGAGCGCGGCTTTGCCCGCGGCCTATTTTTGGCACACGGAAGCCCCTCGCAAAGTCTCGCGGCATTCCGAGTCCGGCGGACGAAGTTGGCCAGCCCCACTCCCCAAGGCTATAGCCCACCCGTTTTTGTGGCCTTTTTCCGCTGGACGAACTTCGCGCCGCGGCCTTCGGGCGGTTATTTTTGGGCGCGGCTTTGCCCGCGGCCTATTTTTTGCACACGGAGGCCCCTCGCAAAGTCTCGCGGCATTCCGAGTCCAGCGGACGAAGTGGGCCAGCCCCACCCCCAAAGGCTATAGCCCATCCGTTTTTGTGGCCTTTTTCCGCTGGACGAACTTGGCGCCCCGGCCTTCGGGCGGTTATTTTTGGGCGAGGCTTTGCCCGCGGGCCTATTTTTGGCACACGGAGGCCCCTCGCAATGTCTCGCGGCATTCCAAGTCCGGCGGACGAAGCTGGCCAGCCCCACCCCCCAAGGCTATAGCCCACCCGTTTTTGTGGCCTTTTTCCGCTGGACGAACTTGGCGCCGCGGCCTTCGGGCGGTTATTTTTGGGCGCGGCTTTGCCCGCGGCCTATTTTTGGCACACGGAGACCCCTCGCAAAGTCTCGTGGCATTCCGAGTCCGGCGGACGAAGTGGGCCAGCCCCACCCCCCAAGACTATAGCCCACCCGTTTTTGTGGCCTTTTTCCGCTGGACGAACTTGGCGCCGTGGACTTCGGGCGGTTATTTTTTGGCGCGGCTTTCCCCACGGCCTATTTTTGGCACACGGAGGCGCCTCACAAAGTCTCGCGCCATTCCGAGTCCGGCGGACGAAGTCGGCCAGCCCCACCCCCCAAGGCTATAGCCCGCCCGTTTTTGTGGCCTTTTTCCGCTGGACGAACTTGGCGCCGCGGCCTTCGGGCGGGTATTTGTGGGCGCGGCTGTGCCCGCGGCCTATTTTTGGCACACGGAGGCGCCTCGGAAAGTCTCGCGCCATTCCGAGTCCGGCGGACGAAGTTGGCCAGCCCCACCCCCCAAGGCTATAGCCCACCCATTGTTGTGGCCTTTTTCCGCTGGACGAACTCGGCGCCGCGGCCTTCGGGCGGGTATTTTTGGGCGTGGCTGTGCCCGCGGCCTATTTTTGGCACACGGAGGTGCCTCGTAAAGTCTCGCGCCGTTCCGAGTCCGGCGGACGAAGTTGGCCAGCCCCACCCCCCAAGGTTATAGGCCACCCACTTTTCTGGCCTTTTTCCTTTGGACGAAGTTGGCGCCGCGGCCTTCGGGTGGGTATTTTTGGGCGCGGCTGTGCCCGTGGCCTATTTTTGGTACATTGAGGCCGGTCGCAAAGTCTCACGCCATTCCGAGTCCGGCGGACGAAGTGGGCCAGCCCCACCCCCCAAGGCTATAGCTCACCCGTTTTTGTGGCCTTTTTCCGCTGGACGAACCTGGCGCCGCGGCCTTCGGGCGGGTATTTTTGGGCGCGGCTGTGCCCGCGGCCTATTTTTGGCACACGGAGGCACCTCGCAAACTCTCGCGCCATTCCGAGTCCAGCGGACGAACTTGGCCAGCCCCACCCCCCAAGGCTATAACCCACCCGTTTTTGTGGCCTTTTTCCTCTGGATGAACTTGGCGCCGCGGCCTTCGGGCGGTTATTTTTGGGCGAGGCTTTGCCCGCGGGCCTATTTTTGGCACACGGAGGCGCCTCGGAAAGTCTCGCGCCATTCCGAGTCTGGCGGACGAAGTTGGCCAGCCCCACCCCCCAAGGCTATAGCCCACCCGTTGTTGTGGCCTTTTTCCGCTGGACGAACTCGGCGCCGCGGCCTTCGGGCGGGTATTTTTGGGCGCGGCTGTGCCCGCTGCCTATTTTTGGCACACGGAGGCTCCTCGTAAAGTCTCGCGCCATTCCGAGTCCAGCGGACGAAGTTGGCCATCCCCACCCCCCAAGGCTATAGCCCACCCGTTTTTGTGGCCTTTTTCCGCTGGACGAACTTGGCGCCGCTGCCTTCGGGTGGGTATTTTTCGGCGGGGCTGTGCCCGCGGCCTATTTTTGGCACACGGAGGCGCCTCGGAAAGTCTCGCGCCATTCCGAGTCCGGCGGACGAAGTTGGCCAGCCCCACCCCCCAAGGCTATAGCCCACCCGTTTTTGTGGCCTTTTTCCGCTGGACGAACTCGTCGCCGCGGCTTTCGGGCGGGTATTTTTGGGCGTGGCTGTGCCCGCGGCCTATTTTTGGCCCACGGAGGCTCCTCGCAAAGGCTTACGCCATTCCGAGTCCGGCTGACGAAGTTGGCGAGCCCCACCCCCCAAGGCTATAGCCCACCCGTTTTTGTGGCCTTTTTCCGCTGGACGAACTTGGCGCCGCGGCCTTCGGGCGGGTATTTTTGGGCGCGGCTGTGCCCGCGGCCTATTTTTGGCACACGGAGGCTCCTCGTAAAGTATCGCGCCATTCCGAGTCCGGCGGACGAAGTTGGCCATCCCCACCCCCCAAGGCTATAGCCCACCCGTTTTTGTGGCCTTTTTCCGCTGGACGAACTTAGCGCCGCTGCCTTCGGATGGGTATTTTTCGGCGGGGCTGTGCCCGCGGCCTATTTTTGGCACACGGAGGCGCCTCGGATAGTCTCGTGCCATTCCGAGTCCGGCGGACGAAGTTGGCCAGCCCCACCCCCCAAGGCTATAGCCCACTCGTTTTTGTGGCCTTTTTCCGCTGGACGAACTCGGCGCCGCGGCTTTCGGGCGGGTATTTTTGGACGTGGCTGTGCCCGTGTCCTATTTTTGGCCCACGGAGGCTCCTCGCAAAGTCTCGCGCCATTCCGAGTCTGGCGGACGAAGTTGGCCAGCCCCACCCCCCAAGGCTATAGCCCACCCGTTTTTGTGGCCTTTTTCCGCTGGACGAACTCGTCGCCGCGGCTTTCGGGCGGGTATTTTTGGGCGTGGCTGTGCCCGCGGCCTATTTTTGGCCCACGGAGGCTCCTCGCAAAGTCTCGCGCCATTCCGAGTCCGGCGGACGAAGTTGGCCAGCCCCACCCCCCAAGGTTATAGCCCACCCGTTTTTCTGGCCTTTTTCCGTAGGACGAACTTGGCGCCGCGGCCTTCGGGTGGGTATTTTTGGGCGCGGCTGTGCCCGCGGCCTATTTTTGGCACACGGAGGCGCCTCGTAAAGTCTCGCGCCGTTCCGAGTCCGGCGGACGAAGTTGGCCAGCCCCACCCCCCAAGGTTATAGCCCACCCGTTTTTCTGGCCTTTTTCCGTAGGACGAACTTGGCGCCGCGGCCTTCGGGTGGGTATTTTTGGGTGCGGATGTGACCGCGGCCTATTTTTGGCACACGGAGGCACCTCGCAAAGTCTCGCACCATTCCGAGTCCGGCGGACGAAGTTGGCAAGCCCCACCCCCCAAGGCTATAGCCCACCTGTTTTTGTGGCCTTTTTCCGCTGGACGAAGTTGGCGACCCGGCCTTCGGGCGGTTATTTTTGGTCGCGGCTGTGCCCGTGGCCTATTTTTGGCACACGGAGGCCGCTCATAAACTCTCGCGCCATTCCGAGTCCGGCGGACGAAGTTGGCCAGCCCCACCCCCCAAGGCTATAGCCCACCCGTTTTTGTGGCCTTTTTCTGCTGGACGAACTTGGCGCCCCGGCCTTCGGCGGTTATTTTTGGGCGCGGGTGTGTCCGGGGCCTATTTTCAGCACATGGAGGCCGCTCGCAAAGTCTCGCGCCATTCCGAGTCCGGCGGACGAAGTTGGCGAGCCCCACCCCCCAAGGCTATAGACCACCCGTTTTTTTGGCCTTTTTCCGCTGGACGAAGTTGGCGACCCGGCCTTCGGGCGGTTATTTTTGGGCGCGGCTGTGCCCGGGGCCTATTTTTCGCACAAGGAGGCCGCTCGCAAAGTCTCGCGCCATTCCGAGTCCAGCGGACGAAGTTGGCCAGCCCCACCCCCCAAGGCTATAGCCCACCCGTTTTTGTGGCCTTTTTCCGCTGGACGAACTTGGCGCCCCGGCCTTCGGGCGGTTATTTTTGGGCGCGGCTGTGCCCGGGGCCTATTTTTGGCACACGGAGGCCGCTCGCACAGTCTCGCACCATTCCGAGTCCGGCGGACGAAGTTGGCCAGCCCCACCCCCCAAGGCTATAGCCCACCTGTTTTTGTGGCCTTTTTCCGCTGGACGAAGTTGGCGACCCGGCCTTCGGGCGGTTATTTTTGGTCGCGGCTGTGCCCGTGGCCTATTTTTGGCACACGGAGGCCGCTCATAAAGTCTCGCGCCATTCCGAGTCCGGCGGACGAAGTTGGCCAGCCCCACCCCCCAAGGCTATAGCCCACCCGTTTTTGTGGCCTTTTTCTGCTGAACGAACTTGGCGCCCCGGCCTTCGGCGGTTATTTTTTGGCGCGGCTGTGTCCGGGGCCTATTTTCAGCACATGGAGGCCGCTCGCAAAGTCTCGCGCCATTCCGGGTCCGGCGGACGAAGTTGGCGAGCCCCACCCCCCAAGGCTATAGACCACCCGTTTTTTTGGCCTTTTTCCGCTGGACGAAGTTGGCGACCCGGCCTTCGGGCGGTTATTTTTGGGCGCGGCTGTGCCCGTGGCCTATTTTTGGCACACGGAGGCCGCTCATAAAGTCTCGCGCCATTCCGAGTCCGGCGGACGAAGTTGGCCAGCCCCACCCCCCAAGGCTATAGCCCACCCGTTTTTGTGGCCTTATTCCGCTGGACGAACTTGGCGCCCCGGCCTTTGGGTGGTTATTTTTGGGTGCGGCTGTGCCCGCGGCCTATTTTTAGCACGCGGAGGCCGCTCGCAAAGTCTCGCCCCATTCCGAGTCCGGCGGACGAAGTTGGCCAGCCCCTCCCCCAAGGCTATAGCCCACCCGTTTTTTGGCCATTTTTCCGCTAGACGAACAGCCGCGCCCCGGCCTTCGGGCTGTTATTTTTGGGCGCGGCTGTGCCCGCGGCTTATTTTTGGCACGCGGAGGCCGCTCGCAAAGTCTCGCCCCATTCCGAGTCCGGAGGACGAATTTGGCCAGCCCCTCCCCCCAAGGCTATAGCCCACCCGTTTTTTGGCCATTTTTCCGCGGGGGGGTTTGGGCGCGACGACCTTCGGGCGGTTATTTTTGGACGCGGCTGTGCCCGTGACCTATTTTTCGCACACGGAGGCCGCTCGTAAAGTCTCGTCCCATTCCGAGTGCGGCGGACGAAGTGGGCCAGCCCCTCCCCCCAACGCTATAGCCCACCCGTTTTTTGGCCATTTTTCCGCTGGGGGGTTTGGGCGCGCCGACCTTCGGGCGGTTATTTTTGGGCGCGGCTGTGCCCGTGGCCTATTTTTGGCATGCGGAGGCCGCTCGCAAAGTCTCGACCCATTCCGAGTCCGGCGGACGAAGTGGGCCAGCCCCTCCCCCCAAGGCTATAGCCCACCCATTTTTCGGCCATTTTTCCGCAGGACGAACTTGGCGCCCCGGCCTTCGGGTGGTTATTTTTTAGCGCGGCTGTGCCCGCGGCCTATTTTTGGCACGCGGAGGCCGCTCGCAAAGTCTCGCCCCATTCCGAGTCCGGCGGACGAAGTTGGCCAGCCCCTCCCCCCAAGGCTATAGCCCACCCGTTTTTTGGCCATTTTTCCGCTGGGGGGTTTTGGCGCGCCGACCTTAGGGCGGTTATTTTTGGGCACGGCTGTGCCCGCATCCTATTTTTGGCACGCGGAGGCCGCTCGCAAAGTCTCGCCCCATTCCGAGTCCGGCGGACGAAGTTGGCCAGCCCATCCCCCCACGGCTATAGCCCACCCGTTTTTTGGCCATTTCTCCGCTGGGTGGTTTGGGCGCGCCGACCTTCGGGCGGTTATTTTTGGGCGCGGCTGTGCCCGTAGCCTATTTTTGGCACACGGAGGCCGCTCGCAAAGTCTCGCCCCATTCCGAGTCCGGCGGACGAAGTTGGCCAGCCCATCCCCCCACGTCTATAGCCCACCCGTTTTTTGGCCATTTCTCCGCTGGGTGGTTTGGGCGCGCCCCCCTTCGGGCGGTTATTTTTGGCCGCGGCTGTGCCCGTAGCCTATTTTTGGCACGCGGATGCCGTTCGCAAATTCTCGCCCCATTCCGAGTCCGGCGGACGAAGTTCGCCAGCCCATCCCCCCACGGCTATAGCCCACCCGTTTTTTGGCCATTTCTCCGCTGGGTGGTTTGGGCGCGCCGACCTTAGGGCGGTTATTTTTGGGCGCGGCTGTGCCCGCGGCCTATTTTTGGCTCGCGGAGGCCGCTCGCAAAATCTCGCCCCATTCCGAATCCGGTGGACGAAGTTGGCCAGCCCATCCCCCCACGGCTATAGCCCACCCGTTTTTTGGCCATTTCTCCGCTGGGTGGTTTGGGCGCGCCGACCTTAGGGCGGTTATTTTTGGGCGCGGCTGTGCCCGCGTCCTATTTTTGGCTCGCGGAGGCCGCTCGCAAAGTCTCGCCCCATTCCGAGTCCGGCGGACGAAGTTGGCCAGCCCATCCCCCCACGGCTATAGCCCACCCGTTTTTTGGCCATTTCTCCGCTGGGTGGTTTGGGCGCGCCGACCTTCGGGCGGTTATTTTTGGGCGCGGCTGTGCCCGTAGCCTATTTTTGGCACGCGGAGGCCGCTCGCAAAGTCTCGCCCCATTCCGAGTCCGGCGGACGAAGTGTGCCAGCCCCTCCCCCCAAGTCTATAGCCCACCCTTTTTTTGGCCATTTTTCCGCTGGACGAACTTGGCGCCCCGGCCTTCGGGCGGTTATTTTTGGGCGCGGCTGTGCCCGCGGCCTATTTTTGGCACGCGGAGGCCGCTCGCAAAGTCTCGCTCCATTCCGAGTCCGGCGGACGAAGTTGGCCAGCCCATCCCCCCACGGCTATAGCCCACCCGTTTTTTGGCCATTTCTCCGCTGGGTGGTTTGGGCGCGCCGACCTTCGGGCGGTTATTTTTTGGCGCGGCTGTGCCCGCGGCCTATTTTTGGCATGCGGAGGCCTCTCGCAAAGTCTTGCCCCATTGCGAGTCCGGCGGACGAAGTGGGCCAGCCCATCCCCCCACGGCTATAGCCCACCCGTTTTTTGGCCATTTCTCCGCTGGGTGGTTTGGGCGCGCCGACCTTCGGGCGGTTATTTTTGGGCGCGGCTGTGACCGTGGCCTATTTTTGGCACGCGGAGGCCTCTCGCAAAGTCTCACACCATTCCGAGTACGACGGACGAAGTGGGCTAGCCCCTCCCCCCAAGGCTATAGCCCACCCGTTTTTTGGCCATTTTTCCGCTGGGGGGTTTGGGCGCGCCGACGTTAGGGCGGTTATTTTTGGGCGCGGCTGTGCCCGTAGCCTATTTTTGGCACACGGAGGCCGCTCGCAAAGTCTCGCCCCATTCCGAGTCCGGCGGACGAAGTTGGCCAGCCCATCCCCCCACGGCTATAGCCCACCCGTTTTTTGGCCATTTCTCCGCTGGGTGGTTTGGGCGCGCCGACCTTCGGGCGGTTATTTTTGGCCGCGGCTGTGCCCATAGCCTATTTTTGGCACACGGAGGCCGCTCGCAAAGTCTCGCCCCATTCCGAGTCCGGCGGACGAAGTTGGCCAGCCCATCCCCCCACGGCTATAGCCCACCCGTTTTTTGGCCATTTCTCCGCTGGGTGGTTTGGGCGCGCCCACCTTCGGGCGGTTATTTTTGGCCGCGGCTGTGCCCGTAGCCTATTTTTGGCACGCGGATGCCGTTCGCAAATTCTCGCCCCATTCCGAGTCCGGCGGACGAAGTTCGCCAGCCCATCCCCCCACGGCTATAGCCCACCCGTTTTTTGGCCATTTCTCCGCTGGGTGGTTTGGGCGCGCCGACCTTAGGGCGGTTATTTTTGGGCGCGGCTGTGCCCGCGGCCTATTTTTGGCTCGCGGAGGCCGCTCGCAAAATCTCGCCCCATTCCGAATCCGGCGGACGAAGTTGGCCAGCCCATCCCCCCACGGCTATAGCCCACCCGTTTTTTGGCCATTTCTCCGCTGGGTGGTTTGGGCGCGCCGACCTTAGGGCGGTTATTTTTGGGCGCGGCTGTGCCCGCGTCCTATTTTTGGCTCGCGGAGGCCGCTCGCAAAGTCTCGCCCCATTCCGAGTCCGGCGGACGAAGTTGGCCAGCCCATCCCCCCACGGCTATAGCCCACCCGTTTTTTGGCCATATCTCCGCTGGGTGGTTTGGGCGCGCCGACCTTCGGGCGGTTATTTTTGGGCGCGGCTGTGCCCGTAGCCTATTTTTGGCACGCGGAGGCCGCTCGCAAAGTCTCGCCCATTCCGAGTCCGGCGGACGAAGTGTACCAGCCCCTCCCCCCAAGTCTATAGCCCACCCTTTTTTTGGCCATTTTTCCGCTGGACGAACTTGGCGCCCCGGCCTTCGGGCGGTTATTTTTGGGCGCGGCTGTGCCCGCGGCCTATTTTTGGCACGCGGAGGCCGCTCACAAAGTCTCGCTCCATTCCGAGTCCGGCGGACGAAGTCGGCCAGCCCCACCCCCCAAGGCTATAGCCCACCCGTTCTTGTGGCCTTTTTGTGCTGGACGAACTTGGCGCCCCAGCCTTCGGGCGGGTATTTTTGGGCGCGGCTGTCCCCGCGGCCTATTTTTGGCACACGGAGGCACCTCGCAAAGTCTCACGTCATTCCGAGTCCGGCGGACGACGTTGGCCAGCCCGACCCCACAAGGCTATAGCCCACCCGTTTTTGTGGCCTTTTTCCGCTGGACGAACAAGGCGCCCCGGCCTTCAGGCGGTTATTTTTCGGCGCGGCTACGTCCGTGGACTATTTTTGGCCCAGGGAGGCCCTTCGCAAAATCTCGCGCCATTCGGAGTCCGGCGGACGAAGTTGGCCAGCCCCACCCCCCAAGGCTATAGCCCACCCGTTTTTGTGGCCTTTTTCCGTAGGACGGACTTGGCGCCCCGGCCTTCGGGTGGTTATTTTGGGGTGCGGCTGTGCCTGCGGCCTATTTTTTGCACACGGAGGACCCTCGTAAAGTCTCGTGCCATTCCGAGTCCGGCGGACGAAGTTGGCCAGCCCCACCCCCCGAGGCTATAGCCCGCCCGTTTTTGTGGCCTTTTTCCGCTGGACGAACCTGGCGACCCGGCCTTCGTGCAGTTATTTTTGGGCACGTCTGCGCCGGCGGCCTAATTTTGGCACACGGAGGCCCCTCGCAAAGTCTCGCGCCATTCCGAGTCCGGCGGACGAAGTTGACCAGCCCCACTCCCCAAGGCTATAGCCCACCCGTTTTTGTGGCCTTTTTCCGCTGGACGAACTTGGCTCCCAGGCCTTCGGGCGGTTATTTTTGGGCGCGGCGGTGCCCGCGGCCTATTTTTGGCACGCGGAGGCCGCTCGCAAAGTCTCGCCCCATTCCGAGTCCGGCAGACGAAGTGGGCCGGCCCCTCCCCCCAAGGATATAGCCCACCTGTTTTTTGGCCATTTTTCCGCTGGACGAACTTGGCACCCCGATCTTCGGGGGGTTATATTTGGGCGCGGCTGTGCCCGCGGCCTATTTTTGGCACGCGGAGGCCGCTCACAAAGTCTCACCCCATTCCGAGTCTGGCGGACGAAGTTGGCAGCCCCTCCCCCCAAGGCTATAGCCCTCCCGTTTTTTGGCCATTTTTCCGCTGGACGAACTTGGCCCCCCGGCCTTCGGGCGATTATTTTTGGACGCGGCTGTGCCCGCAGCCTATTTTTGGTACGCGGAGGCCGCTCGCAAAGTCTCGCCCCATTCCGAGTCCAGCGGACGAAGTGGGCCGGCCCCTCCCCCCAAGGCTATAGCCCACCTGTTTTTTGGCCATTTTTCCGTTGGACGAACTTGGCGCCCCGTTCTTCGGGCGGTTATATTTGGGCGCGGCTGTGCCCGTGGCCTATTTTTGGAACGCGTAGGCAGCTCGCAAAGTCTCGCCCCATTCCGAGTCCGGCGGACGAAGTTGGCCAGCCCCTCCCCCCAAGGCTATAGGCCACCCGTTTTTGGGCCATTTTTCCGCTGGACGAACTTGGTTCCCCGGCCTTCGGGCGGTTGTTTTTGGGCGCGGCTGTGCCTGCGGCCTATTTTTGGCACGCGGAGGCCGTTCGCAAAGTCTCGCCCCATTCCGAGTCCGGCGGACGAAGTTGGCCAGCCCCTCCCCCCAAGGCTATAGCCCACCCGATTTTGGGCCATTTTTCCGATGGACGAACTTGGCGCCCCGGCCTTCGGGCAGTTATTTTTGGGCACGACTGTCCCCGTGGCCTATTTTTGGTATGCGGAGGCCGCTCGCAAAGTCTCGCCCCATTCCGAGTCCGGCGGACGAAGTGGGCCAGCCCCTGCCCCCAAGGCTATATAGCACACCCGTTTTTTGGCCTTTTTTCCGCTGGACAAACTTGGCGCCCCGGCCTTCGGGCGGTTGTTTTTGGGCACGGCTGTGCCTGCGGCCTATTTTTGGTACGCGGAGGCCGTTCGCAAAGTCTCGCCCCATTCCGAGTCCGGCGGACGAAGTTGGCAGCCCCTCCCCCCAAGGCTATACCCACCCATTTTTTGGCCATTTTTCCGCTGGAGGGTTTGGACGCGCCGACCTTCGGGGGGTTATTTTTGGGCGCGGCTGTGTTCGCGGCCAATATTTGGTACACGGAGGCCGCTCGCAAAGTCTTGCCCCATTCCGAGTCCGGCGGACGAAATTGGCCAGCCCCTACCCCCAAGGCTATAGCCCACCCGTTTTTTGGCCATTTTTCCGCTGGTCGAACTTGGCGCCCCGGCCTTCGGGCGGTTATTTTTGGCCGTGGCTGTGCCCGCGGACTATTTTTGGCACACGGAGGCCGCTCGTAAAGTCTCACCCCATTCCGAGTCCGGCGGACGAAGTGGGCCAGCCCCTCCCCCCAAGGCTATAGCCCACCCGTTTTTTGGCCATTTTTCCGCTGGGCGGTTTGGGCGCGCCGACCTTCGGGGGGTTATTTTATGGCGCGGCTGTGCCCGTGGCCTATTTTTGGCACGTGGAGGCCGCTCGTAAAGTCTCGCCCCATTCCGAGTCCGGCGGACGAAGTTGGCCAGCCCCTCCCCCCAAGGCTATAGCCCACCCGTTTTTTGGCCATTTTTCCATTGGACGAACTTGGCGCCCCGATCTACGGGCGGTTATATTGGGGCGCAGCTGTGCCCGCGGCCTATTTTTGGCACGCGGAGGCCGCTCGCAAAGTCTCGCCTCATTCAGAGTCTGGCGGACGAAGTTGGCAGCCCCTCCCCCCAAGGCTATAGCCCACCCGTTTTTTGGCCATTTTTCCGCTGGACGAACTTGGCCCCCCGGCGTTCGGGCAGTTATTTTTGGCGGCGGCTGTGCCCGCGGTCTATTTTTGGTGCGCGGAGGCCGCTCGCAAAGTCTCGCCCCATTCCGAGTCCGGCGGACGAAGTTGGCCAGCCCCTCCCCCCAAGGCTATAGCCCACCCCTTTTTTGGCCATTTTTCTGCTGGGGGGTTTGGGCGCGCCGACCTTCGGGGGGTTATTTTTGGGCGCGGCTGTGTCCGCGTCCAATTTTTGGTACGCGGAGGACGCTCGCAAAGTCTCCCCCATTCCGAGTCCGGCGGACGAAGTTGGCCAGCCCGTACCCCCAAGGCTATAGCCCACCCGTTTTTTGGCCATTTTTCCGCTGGACGAACTTGGCGCCCCGGCCTTCGGGCGGTTATTTTTGGGTGCGGCTGTGCCCACGGCCTATTTTTGGCACATGGAGGCTGTTCGCAAAGTCTCGCCCCATTCCGAGTCCGGCGGACGAAGTTGGCCAGCCCCTCCCCCCAAGGCTATAGCCCTCCCGTTTTTTGGCCATTTTTCCGCTGGACAAAATTGGCGCCCCGGCCTTCGGGCGGTTATTTTTGTGCGCGGCAGTACCCGCGGCCTATTTTTGGCACACGGAGGCCGTTCATAAAGTCTCACCCCATTCCGAGTCCGGCGGACAAAGTGGGCCGGCCCCTCCCCCCAAGGCTATAGCCCACCTGTTTTTTGGCCATTTTTCCGCTGGACGAACTTGGCGCCCCGGCCTTCGGGTGGTTATTTTTGGGCGCGGCTGTGCCCGCGGCTTATTTTTGGCACGCAGAGGCCGCTCGCAAAGTCTCGCCCCATTCGGAGTCCGGCGGACGAAGTTGGCGAGCCCCTCTCCCAAAGGCTATAGCCCACCCGTTTTTTGGCCATTTTTCCGCTGGGGGGTTTGGGCGCGCCGATCTTCGGGCGGTTATTTTTGGGCGCGGCTGTGCCCCCGGCCTATTTTTGGCACGCGGAAGCCGCTAGCAAAGTCTCGCCCCATTCCGAGTCCGGCGGACGAAGTTGGCCAGCCCCTCCCCCCAAGGCTATAGCCCACCCATTTTTTGGCCATTTTTCCGCTGGGGGATTTGGGCGCGTCGACCTTCGGGGGGTTTTTTTCGGGCGCGGCTGTGTCCACGGCTAATTTTTGGTATGCGGAGGCCGCTCCCAAAGTCTCACCCCATTCCGAGACCGGCGGACGAAGTTGGTAGCCCCTCCCCCCAAGGCTATAGCCCACCCGTTTTTTGGCCATTTTTCCGCTGGGGGGTTTGGGCGCGCCGAACTTCGGGGGGTTATTTTTGGGCGTGGCTGTGTCCGCGGCCAATTTTTGGTACACGGAGGCCGTTCGCAAAGTGTCGCCCCATTCCGAGTCCGGCGGACGAAGTTGGCCAGCCCCTCCCCCCAAGGCTATAGCCCTCCCGTTTTTTTGCCATTTTTCCGCTGGACGAACTTGGCGCCCCGGCCTTCGGGCGGTTATTTTTGGGTGCGGCTGTGCCCGCGGCCTATTTTTGGCACGTGGAGGCTGTTCGCAAAGTCTCGCCCCATTCCGAGTCCGGCGGACGAGGTTGGCCAGCCCCTCCCCCCAAGGCTATAGCCCTCCCATTTTTTGTCCATTTTTCCGCTGGACAAAATTGGCGCCCCGGCCTTCGGGCGGTTATTTTTGTGCGCGGCAGTACCCGCGGCCTATTTTTGGCACACGGAGGCCGATCGCAAAGTCTCGACCCATTCCGAGTCCGGCGGACGGTGGGCCGCCCTCCCCAAGGCTATAGCCCACCCGTTTTTTGGCCATTTTTCCGCTGGACGAACTTGGCGCCCCGGCCTTCGGGTGGTTATTTTTGGGCGCGGCTGTGCCCGCGGCCTATTTTTGGCACGCGGAGGCCGATCGCAAAGTCTCGACCCATTCCGAGTCCGGCGGACGAAGGTACCCAGCCCCTCCTACCAAGGCTATAGCCCACCCGTTTTTTGGCCATTTTTCCGCTGGGGGGTTTGGGCGCGCCGACCTTCGGGTGGTTATTTTTGGGCGTGGTTGTGCCCGTGGCCAATTTTTGGCACGCGGAGAACGCTCGCAAAGTCTCGCCCCATACCGAGTCCGGCGGGCGAAGTTGGCCACCCCCTCCCCCCGAGGCTATAGCCCACCCATTTTTTGGCCATTTTTCTGCTGGACGAACTTGGCGCCCCGGCCTTCGGGCGGTTATTTTTGGGCGCGGCTGTGCCCGAGGCCAATTTTTGGCACGCGGAGGCCGATCACAAAGTCTCGTCCCATTCCGAGTCCGGGGGACGAAGTTGGCCAGCCCCGCCCCCCAAGGCTATAGCCCACCCGTTTTTTGGCAATTTTTCCGCTGGGGGGTTTGGGCGCGCCGACCTTCGGGGGGTTATTTTTGGGCACGGCTGTGCCCGCTGCCTATTTTTGGCACGCGGAGGCCGTTCGCAAAGTCTCGACCCATTCCGAGTCCGGCGGACGAAGTTGCCCAGTCCCTCCCCCCAAGGCTATAGCCCACCCGTTTTTTGGCCATTTTTCCGCTGGACGAACTTGGCGCCCCGGCCTTCGGGCGGTTATTTTTGGGAACGGCTGTGCCCGCGGCCTATTTTTGGCACGCGGAGGTATCTCAGAAAGTCTCGGCCCATTCCGAGTCCGGCGGACGAAGTGGGCCGGCCCCTCCCCCCAAGGCTATAGCCCACCCGTTTTTTGGCCATTTTTCCGCTGGACGAACTTTGCGCCCCGACCTTCGGGTGGTTATTTTTGGGCGTGGCTGTGCCCGCGGCCTATTTTTGGCACGCGGAAGCCGCTCATAAAGTCTCGCCCCATTCCGAGTCCGGCGGACGAAGTCGGCCAGCCCCTCCCCCCAAGGCTATAGCCCACCCGTTTTTTGGCCTTTTTTCTGCTGGGGGGTTTGGGCGCAACGACCTTCGGGGGGTTATTTTTGGGCGCGGTTGTGACCGCGGCCTATTTTTGGCAGGCGGAGGCCGCTCGCAAAGTCTCGCCCCATTCCGAGTCAGGCGGACGAAGTTGGCCAGCCCCTCCCCCCAAGGCTATAGCCCACCAGTTTTTTGGCCATTTTTCCGCTGGACGAACTTGGCGCCCCGGCCTTCGGGTGGTTATTTTTGGGCGCGGCTGTGCCCACGGCCTATTTTGGCACGCGCAGACTGCTCGTAAAGTCTCGCCCCATTCCGAGTCCGGCGGACGAAGTAGGCCAGCCCCTCCCCCCGAGGCTATAGCCCACCCGTTTTTTGGCCATTTTTCCGCTGGACGAACTTTGCGCCCCGGCCTTCGGGCGGTTATTTTTGGGCGCGGCTGTGCCCGGGGCCTATTTTTGGCACGCGGAGGCCGCTCGCAAAGTCTCGCCCCATTCTGAGCCCGGCGGACGAAGTGGGCCAGCCCCTCCCCCCATGGCTATAGCCCACCCGTTTTTTGGCCATTTTTCCGCTGGGGGGTTTGGGCGCGCCGACCTTCGGGCGGTTATTCTTGGCCGCGGCTGTGCCTGCGGTCTATTTTTAGCACGCGGAGGCCGCTCGCAAAGTCTCTCCCCATTCCGAGTCCGGCGGACTAACTTGGCCAGCCCCTCCCCCCAAGGCTATATCCCACCCGTTTTTTGGCCATTTTTCCGTTGGGGGTTTTGGGCGCGGCGACCTTCGGGCGGTTATTTTTGGGTGCGGCTGTGCCCGCGGCCTATTTTTGGCACACGGAGGCCCCTCGTAAAGTCTTGCACCATTCCGAGTCCGGCGGACGAAGTTGGCCAGCCCCACCCCCCAAGGCCATAGCCCACCCGTTTTTGTGGCCTTTTTCCGCTGGACAAACTTGGCGCCCCGGCCTTCGGGCGGTTATTTTTTGGCTCGGCTGTGGCCGCCGCCTATTTTTGGCACACTGAGTCCCCTCGCAAAGTCTCGCGCCATTCCGAGTCCGGCGGACGAAGTTGGCCAGCCCCACCCCCCAAGGCTATAGCCCACCCGTTTTTGTGCCTTTTTCCGCTGGACGAACTTGGCGCCCCGGCCTTCGGGCGTTTATTTTTGGGCACACGCTGTACCCACGGCCTATTTTTGGCACATGGAGGCCGTTCGCAAAGTCTCGTGCCATTCCGAGTCCGGCGGACTAAGTTGGCCAGCCCCACCCCCCAAGGCTATAGCCCACCCGTTTTTGTGGCCTTTTTCCACTGGACGAACTTGGCGCCCCGGCCTTCGGGCGGTTATTTTTGGGCGCGGCTGTGCCCGCGGTCTATTTACGGCAAACGGAGGAACCTCGCAAACTCGCACGCCATTCCGAGTCCGCGGACGAAGTGGGCCAGCCCCACCCCCCAAGGCTATAGCCCACCCGTTTTTGTGGCCTTTTTCCGCTGGACGAACTTGGCGGCCCAGCCTTCGTGCGGTTATTTTTGGGCGCGGCTGTGGTCGCGGCCTATTTTTGGCACACGGAGACCCCTCGCAAAGTCTCGCGCCATTCCGAGTCCGGCGGACGAAGTTGGCCAGC
Organism: Citrus sp. QX-2021; assembly: GCA_030444885.1. Classification (NCBI taxonomy): domain Eukaryota; kingdom Viridiplantae; phylum Streptophyta; class Magnoliopsida; order Sapindales; family Rutaceae; genus Citrus; species Citrus sp. QX-2021. The sequence continues at coordinate 37,996 of JAUJEF010000314.1, read as the reverse complement.
CCCACCCCCCAAGGCTATAGCCCACCCGTTTTTGTGGCTTTTTTCCGCTGGACGAACTAGGCGCCCCGGCCTTCGGGCGGTTATTTTTCGGCGCGGCTGTGCCCGCGGCCTATTTTTGGCACACGAAGGCCCCTCGCAAAGTCTTGCGCCATTCCGAGTCCGGCGGACGAAGTTGGCTAGCCCCAGCACCCAAGGCTATAGCCCACCCGTTTTTGTGCTTTTTTTCGGCTGGACGAACTAGGCGCCCCGGCCTTCGGGCGGTTATTTTTCGACGCGGCTGTACCCGCGGCCTATTTATGGCACACAGGAGGCCCCTCGTAAAGTCTCGCGCCATTCCGAGTCCGGCGGACGAAGTTGGCCAGCCCCACCCCCCAAGGCTATAGCCCACCCGTTTTTGTGGCTTTTTTCCGCTGGACGAACTAGGCGCCCCGGCCTTCGGGCGGTTATTTTTCGACGCGGCTGTGCCCGCGGCCTATTTTTGGCACACGGAGGCCGCTCGCTAAGTCTCGCGCCATTCCGAGTCCGGCGGACGAAGTTGGCCAGCCCCACCCCCCAAGGCTATAGCCCACCAATTTTTGTGGCCTTTTTCCGCTGGACGAACTTGGCGCCCCGGCCTTCGGGCGGTTATTTTTGGGTGCGGCTGTGACCGCGGCCTATTTTTGGCACACGGAGGCCCCTCATAAAGTCTCGTACCATTCCCAGTCCGGCGGACGAAGTTGGCCAGCCCCACCCCCCAAGGCCATAGCCCACCCGTTTTTGTGGCCTTTATCCGCTGGACGAACTTGGCGCCCCGGCCTTCGGATGGTTATTTTTGGGCGCGGCTATGCCCGAAGCCTATTTTTGGCAAACGGAGGCCCCTCGCAAAATCTCGCGCCATTCCGAGTCTGGCGGACGAAGTTTGCCAGCCCCACCACCCAAGGCTATAGCCCACCCGTTTTTGTGGCTTTTTTCCGCTGGACGAATTAGGCGCCCCGGCCTTCGGGCGGTTATTTTTCGACGCGGCTGTACCCGCGGCCTATTTATGGCACAGAAAGGCCCCTCGCAAAGTCTCGCGCCATTCCGATTTCGGCGGACGAAGTTGGCCAGCCCCACCCCCCAAGGCTATAGCCCACCCGTTTTTGTGCCTTTTTTCCGCTGGACGAACTTGGCGCCCCGGCCTTCGGGCATTTATTTTTTGGCGCGGCTGTGCCCACGGCCTATTTTTGGCACATGGAGGCCCTTCGCAAAGTCTCGCGCCATTCCGAGTCCGGCGGAGGAAGTTGGCCAGCCCCACCCCCCAAGGCTATAGCCCACCCGTTTTTGTGGCCTTTTTCCACTGGACAAACTTGGCGCCCCGGCCTTCGGGCGGTTATTTTTCGACGCGGCTGTACCCGTGGCCTATTTATGGCACACGGAGGCCCCTCGCAAAGTCTCACACCATTCCGAGTCCGGCGGACGAAGTTGGCCAGCCGCACCCCCCAAGGCTATAGCCCACCCGTTTTTGTGGCCTTCTTCCGCTGGACGAACTTGGCGCCCCGGCCTTCGGGCGGGTATTTTTGGCCGCGGCCGTGCCCACGGCCTATTTTTGGCAAACGGAGCCGCCTCGCAAAGTTTCGCGCCATTCCGAGTCCGGCGGACGAAGTTGGTGCGCCCCACCCCCCAGGCCATAGCCCACCCGTTTTTGTGGCCATTTTCCGCTGGACGAACTTGGCGCCCCGGCCTTCGGGCGGTTATTTTTGGGCGCGGCTGTGCCAGCGGCCTATTTTTGGCACACGGAGGCCCCTCGCAAAGTCTCGCGCCATTCCGAGTCCGGCGGACGAAGTTGGCCAGCCCCACCCCCCAAGGCTATAGCCCACCCGTTTTTGTGGCCTTTTTCCGCTGGACGAACTTGCCGCCCTGGCTTTCGGGCGGTTATTTTTGGGCGCGGCTGTGAACGGGGCCTATTTTTGGCACACGGAGGCCGCTCGCAAAGTCTCGCGCCATTCCGAGTCCGGCGGACGAAGTGGGCCAGCCCCACCCCCCAAGGCTATAGCCTACCCGTTTTTGTGGCCTTTTTCCGCTGGACGAACTTGGCGCCCCGGCCTTCGGGCGGGTATTTTTGGGTGCGGCTGTGTCCGCGGCCTATTTTTGGCACACGGAGTCGCCTCGCAAAGTCTCGCGCCATTCCGAGTCCGGTTGACGAAGTCGGCCAGCCCCACCCCCCAAGGCTATAGCCCACCCGTTTTTGTGGCCTTCTTCCGCTGGACGAACTTGGCGCCCCGGCCTTCGGGCGGGTATTTTTGGGCGCGGCTGTGCCCGCGGCCTATTTTTGGCACACGGAGTCGGTCGCAAAGTCTCGTGCCATTCCGAGTCCGGCGGACGAAGTTGGCGCGCCCCACCCCCCAAGGCCATAGCCCACCAGCTTTTGTGGCCTTTTTCCGCTGGACGAACTTGGCGCCCCGGCCTTCGGGCGGTTATTTTTCGGCGCGGCTGTGACCACGGCCTATTTTTGGCACACGGAGTCCCCTCGCAAAGTCTCGCGCCATTCCGAGTCCGGCGGACGATGTGGGCCAGCCCCACCCCCCAAGGCTATAGCCCACCCGTTTTTGTGGCCTTTTTCCGCTGGACGAACTTAGCGCCCCGGCCTTCGGGTGGGTATTTATTGCCGCGGCCGTGCCCACGGCCTATTTTTGGCAAACGGAGCCGCCTCGCAAAGTTTCGCGCCATTCCGAGTCCGGCGGACGAAGTTGGTGCGCCCCACCCCCCAGGCCATAGCCCACCCGTTTTTGTGGCCATTTTCCGCTCGACGAACTTGGCGCCCCGGCCTTCGGGCGGTTATTTTTGGGCGCGGCTGTGCCAGCGCCCTATTTTTGGCACACGGAGGCCCCTCGCAAAGTCTCGCGCCATTCCGAGTCCGGCGGACGAAGTGGGCCAGCCCCACCCCCCAAGGCTATAGCCCACCCGTTTTTGTGGCCTTTTTCCGCTGGACGAACTTGCCGCCCTGGCCTTCGAGCGGTTATTTTTGGGCGCGGCTGTGAACGGGGCCTATTTTTGGCACATGGAGGCCGCTCGCAAAGTCTCGCGCCATTCCGAGTCCGGCGGACGAAGTTGGCAAGCCCCACCCCCCAAGGCTATAGCCCAACCGTTTTTATGGCCTTTTTCCGCTGGATTTAACTGGGCGCCCGGCTTTCGGGCGGTTATTTTTGGGCGCGGCTGTGCCCGGGGCCTATTTTTGGCACACGGAGGCCGCTCGTAAAGTCTCGCGCCATTCCGAGTCCGGCGGACGAAGTCGGCCAGCCCCACCCCCCAAGGCTATAGCCCACCCGTTTTTGTGGCCTTTTTCCGTTGGACGAACTTGGCGCCCCGGCCTTCGGGCTGTTATTTTTGGGCGTGGCTGTGTCCAGGGCCTAGTTTTTGCACTCGGAGGCCGCTCGCAAAGTCTCGCAACATTCCGAGTCCGGCGGACGAAGTTGGCCAGCCGCACCCCCCAAGGCTATAGCCCACCCGTTTTTGTGGCCTTTTTCCGCTGGACGAACTTGGCGCTCCGGCCTTCGGGCCGTTATTTTTGGGCGCGACTGTGCCCGGGGCCTACTTTTGGCACACGGAGTCGGTCGCAAAGTCTCGTGCCATTCCGAGTCCGGCGGACGAAGTTGGCCAGCCCCACCCCCCAAGGCTATAGCCCACCCTTTTTTGAGGCCTTTTTCCGCTGGATTTAACTTGCCGCCCTGGCCTTCGGGCGGTTATTTTTGGGCGCGGCTGTGTACGGGGCCTATTTTTGGCACACGGAGGCCGCTCGCAAAGTCTCGCGCCATTCCAAGTCCGGTGGACGAAGTTGGCCAGCCCCACCCCCCAAGGCTATAGCCCACCCGTTTTTGTGCCCTTTTTCCGCTGGACGAACTTGGCGCCCCGGCCTTCGGGCGGTTATTTTTGGGCGCGCCTGTGCCCGGGGCCTATTTTTGGCACACGGAGGCCGCTCGCAAAGTCTCGCGCCTTTCCGAGTCCGGCGGACGAAGTTGGCCAGCCCCACCCCCCAAGGCTATGGCCCACCCGTTTTTGTGGCCTTTTTCCGCTGGACGAACATGGCGCCTTGGCCTTCGAGCGGTTAGTTTTGGGCGTAACTGTGCCCGGGGCCTATTTTTAGCACACGGAGGCCGCTCACAAAGTCTCGCCCCATTCCGAGTCCGGCGGACGAAGTTGGCCAGCCCCACTCCCCAAGGCTGTAGCCCACCCGTTTTGTGGCCTTTTTCCGCTGGACGAACTTGCCGCCCTGGCCTTCGGGCAGTTATTTTTGGACGCGGCTGTACACGAGGCCTATTTTTGGCACACGGAGGCCGCTCGCAAAGTCTCGCGCCATTCCGAGTCCGGCGGACGAAGTTGGCCAGCCCCACCCCCCAAGGCTATAGCCCACCCGTTTTTGTGGCCTTTTTCCGCTGGACGAACTTGGCGCCCCGGCCTTCGGGCGGGTATTTTTGGGCGCTGCTGTGCCCAAGGAGTATTTTTGGCACACGGAGGCACCTCGTAAAGTCTCGCGCCATTCCGAGTCCGGCGGACGAAGTTGGCCAGCCCCACCCCCCAAGGCTATAGCCCACCCGTTTTTGCGGCCTTTTTCCGCTGGACGAACTGGGCGCCCCGGCTTTCGGGCGGTTATTTTTGGGCGCGGCTGTGCCCGGGGCCTGTTTTTGGCACACGGAGGCCGCTCGCAAAGTCTCGCGCCATTCCGAGTCCGGCGGACGAAGTTGGCCAGCCCCACCCCCCAAGGCTATAGCCCACCCGTTTTTGTGGCCTTTTTCCGCTTGACGAACTTGGCGACCAGGCCTTCGGGCTGTTATTTTTGGGTGTGGCTGTGCCCAGGGCCTAGTTTTGGCACACGGAGGCCGCTCGCAAAGTCTCGCGCCATTCCAAGTCCGGCGGACGAAGTTGGCCAGCCCCACCCCCCAAGGCTATAGCCCACCCGTTTTTGTCCCCTTTTTCCGCTGGACGAACTTGGCGCCCCAGCCTTCGGGATATTATTTTTGGGCGCGGCTGTGCCCGGGGCCTATTTTTGGCACACGGAGGCCGCTCGCAAAGTCTCGCGCCATTCCGAGTCCGGCGGACGAAGTTGGCCAGCCCCACCCCCCAAGGCTATAGCCCACCCGTTTTTATGGCCTTTTTCCGCTGGACGAACTTGGCGCCTCGGCCTTCGGGCGGTTATTTTTGGGTGCTGCTGTGCCCGTGGCTTATTTTTGGCACACGGAGGCCGCTCGCAAAGTCTCGCAACATTCCGAGTCCGGCGGACGAAGTTGGCCAGCCGCACCCCCCAAGGCTATAGCCCACCCGTTTTTGTGGCCTTTTTCCGCTGGACGAACTTGGCGCCCCGGACTTCGGGCCGTTATTTTTGGGCGCGGCTGTGTCCGGGGCCTACTTTTGGCACACGGAGTCGGCTCGCAAAGTCTCGTGCCATTCCGAGTCCGGCGGACGAAGTTGGCCAGCCCCACCCCCCAAGGCTATAGCCCACCCTTTTTTGAGGCCTTTTTCCGCTGGACGAACTTGCCGCCCTGGCCTTCGGGCGGTTATTTTTGGGCGCGGCTGTGCACGGGTACTATTTTTGGCACACGGAGGCCGCTCGCAAAGTCTCGCGCCATTCCGAGTCCGGCGGACGAAGTTGGCAAGCCCCACCCCCCAAGGCTATAGCCCACCCGTTTTTGTGGCCTTTTTCCGCTGGACGAACTGGGCGCCCCGGCTTTCGGGCGGTTATCTTTGGGCGCGGCTGAGTCCGGGGCCTATTTTTGGCACACGGAGGCCGCTCGTAAAGTCTCGCGCCATTCCGAGTCCGGCGGACGAAGTTGGCCAGCCCCACCCCCCAAGGCTATAGCCCACCCGTTTTTGTGGCCTTTTTCCGCTTGACGAACTTGGCGCCCCGGCCTTCGGGCTGTTATTTTTGGGCGTAGCTGTGCCCAGGGCCTAGTTTTGGCACTCGGAGGCCGCTCGCAAAGTCTCGCGCCATTCCAAGTCCGGCGGACGAAGTTGGCCAGCCCCACCCCCCAAGGCTATAGCCCACCCGTTTTTGTCCCCTTTTTCCGCTGGACGAACTTGGCGCCCCGGCCTTCGGGATATTATTTTTGGGCGCGGCTGTGCCCGGGGCCTATTTTTGGCACACGGAGGCCGCTCACAAAGTCTCGCGCCATTCCGAGTCCGGCGGACGAAGTTGGCCAGCCCCACCCCCCAAGGCTATGGCTCACCCGTTTTTGTGGCCTTTTTCCGCTGGACGAACATGGCGCCCTGGCCTTCGAGCGGTTAGTTTTGGGCGCAACTGTGCCCGGGGCCTATTTTTAGCACACGGAGGCCGCTCGCAAAGTCTCGCCCCATTCCGAGTCCGGCGGACGAAGTTGGCCAGCCCCACCCCCCAAGGCTGTAGCCCACCCGTTTTGTGGCCTTTTTCCGCTGGACGAACTTGCCGCCCTGGCCTTCGGGCAGTTATTTTTGGACGCGGCTGTACACGGGGCCTATTTTTGGCACACGGAGGCCGCTCGCAAAGTCTCGCGCCATTCCGAGTCCGGCGGACGAAGTTGGCCAGCCCCACCCCCCAAGGCTATAGCCCACCCGTTTTTGTGGCCTTTTTCCGCTGGACGAACTCGCGCCCGGCCTTCTGGCGGTCATTTTTGGTCGCGGCTGTGCCCGGGGCCTATTTTTGGCACACGGAGGCCGCTCGCAAAGTCTCGCGCCATTCCGAGTCCGGCGGACGAAGTGGGCCGGCCCCACCGCCCAAGGCTATAGCCCACCCGTTTTTGTGGCCTTTTTCCGCTTGACGAACTAGGCGCCCCGGCCTTCGGGCTGTCATTTTTGGGCGTGGCTGTGCCCAAGGCCTAGTTTTGGCACTTGGAGGCCGCTCGAAAGTCTCGCGCCATTCCAAGTCCGGCGGACGGTGGGCCTGCCCCACCGCCCAAGGCTATAGCCCACCCGTTTTTGTGCCCTTTTTCTGCTGGACGAACTTGCCGCCCCGGCCTTCGGGCGGTTATTTTCGGGCGCGGCTGTGCCCGGGCCTATTTTTGCAACACGGAGGCCGCTCGCAAAGGCTCGCGCCAGGCCAAGTCCGGCGGACGAAGTTGGCCAGCCCCACCCCCAAGGCTATAGCCCACCCGCTTTTGTGGCCTTTTTCCGCTGGGACGAACTTGGCGCCCGGCCTTCGGGCGGTTAGTTTTGGCGCGCCTGTGCCCGGGGCCAATTTTTGGCACACGGAGGCCGCCACAAAGTCTCGCGCAATTACGAGTCCGCGGACGGTTGGCCAGCCCCACCCCCCAAGGCTATAGCCCACCCGTTTTTGTGGCCTTTTTCCGCTTGACGAACTTGGCGCCCCGGCCTTCGGGCGGTTATTTTTGGGCGCGGCTGTGCCCGGGGCCTATTTTTCGCACACAGAGGCCGCTCGCAAAGTCTCGCGCCATTCCGAGTCCGGCGGACGAAGTTGGCCAGCCCCACCCCCCAAGGCTATGGCCCACCCGTTTTTGTGGCCTTTTTCTGCTGGGCGAACTTGGCGCCCCGGCCTTCGGGCGGTTATTTTTGGGCGCGGCTGTGCCCGGGGCCTATTTTTCGCACACGGAGGCCGCCTATTTTTGTCACACGGAGGCCGCTCGCAAAGTCTCGCGCCATTCCAAGTCCGGCGGACGAAGTTGGCCAGCCCCACCCCCCAAGGCTATAGCCCACCCGTTTTTGTGGCCTTTTTCCGCTGGACGAAGTTGGCGCCCCGGCCTTCGGGCGGTTAGTTTTGGGCGCGCCTGTGCCCGGGGCCTATTTTTGGCACACGGAGGCCGCCTATTTTTTTCACATGGAGGCCGCTCGCACAGTATCGCGCCATTCCAAGTCCGGCGGACGAGGTTGGCCAGCCCCACCCCCCAAGGCTATAGCCCACCCTTTTTTGTGGCCTTTTTCCGCTGGACGAACTTGGCGCCCCGGCCTTCGGGCAGTTATTTTTGGGCGTGGTTGTGCCCGGGGCCTATTTTTGGCACACGGAGGCCGCTCGCAAAGTCTCGCGCCATTCCAAGTCCGGCGGACGAAGTTCGCCAGCCCCACCCCCCAAGGCTATAGCCCACCTGTTTTTGTGCCCTTTTTCCGCTGGACGAACTTGACGCCCCGGCCTTCGGGCGGTTATTTTTGGGCGCGGCTGTGCCCGGGGCCTAGTTTTGGCACACGGAGGCCGGTCGCAAAGTCTCGCGCCATTCCGAGTCCGGCGGACGAAGTGGGCCAGCCCCACCCCCCAAGGCTATAGCCCACCCGTTTTTGTGGCCTTTTTCCGCTGGACGAACTTGGCGCCCCGGCCTTCGGGCGGTTATTTTTGGACGCGGCTGTGCCCGGGGCCTATTTTTGTTACATGGAGGCCGCTCGCAAAGTCTCGCACCATTCCGAGTCCGGCGGACGAACTCGGCCAGCCGCACCCACCAAGGCTATAGCCCACCCGTTTTTGTGGCCTTTTTCCGCAGGACGAACTTGGCGCCCCGGCCTTCGGGCGGTTATTTTTGGGCGCGCCTGTGCCCGGGGCCTATTTTTGGCACACGGAGGCCGCTCGCAAAGTCTCGCGCAATTACGAGTCCGGCGGACGAAGTTGGCCAGCCCCACCCCCCAAGGCTATAGCCCACCGTTTTTGTGGCCTTTTTCCGCATGACGAACTTGGCGCCCCGGCCTTCGGGCGGTTATTTTTGGGCGCGGCTGTGCCCGGGACCTATTTTTCGCACACGGAGGCCGCCTATTTTTGTCACACGGAGGCCGCTCGCAAAGTCTCGCGCCATTCCAAGTCCGGCGGATGAAGTGGGCCAGCCCCACCCCCCAAGGCTATAGCCCACCCGTTTTTGTGGCCTATTTCCGCTGGACGAACTTGGCGCCCCGGCCTTCGGGCGGTTATTTTTTGGCGCGCCTGTGCCCGGGGCCTATTTTTCGCACACGCAGGCCGCCCCAGTCTCGCGCCATTCCAAGTCCGGCGGATGAAGTGGGCCAGCCCCACCCCCCAAGGCTATAGCCCACCCGTTTTTGTGGCCATTTTCCGGTTGACGAACTTGGCGCCCCGGCCTTCGGGCGGTTATTTTTTGGCGCGGCTGTGCCCGGGGCCTATTTTTCGCACACGGAGGCCGCCTATTTTTGTCACACGGAGGCCGCTCGTAAAGTCTCGCGCAATTCCGAGTCCGGCGGACGAAGTTGGCCAACCCCACCCCCCAAGGCTATAGCCCACCCGTTTTTGTGGCCATTTTCCGGTTGACGAACTTGGCGCCCCGGCCTTCGGGCGGTTATTTTTAGCGCTGGCTGTGCCTGGGCCTATTTTTCGCACACGGAGGCCGCCTATTTTTGTCACACGGAGGCCGCTCGTAAAGTCTCGCGCAATTCCGAGTCCGGCGGACGAAGTTGGCCAGCCCCACCCCCCAAGGCTATACCCCACCCGTTTTTGTGGCCTTTTTCCGCTGGGCGAACTTGGCGCCCCGGCCTTCGGGCGGTTATTTTTGGGCGCGGCTGTGCCCGGGGCCTATTTTTGGCACACGGAGGCCGCTCGCAAATTCTCGCGCCATTCCGAGTCCGGCGGATGAAGTTGGCCAGCCCCACCCCCCAAGGCTATAGCGCACCCGTTTTTGTGGCCTTTTTCCGCGTGACGGACTTGGCGCCCCGGCCTTCGGCTGTTATTTTTGGGCGCGGCTGTGGCCAGGGCCTAGTTTTGGCACACGGAGGGTGCTCGCAAAGTCTCGGACCATTCCGTGTCCGGCGGACGAAGTTGGCAAGCCCCACCCTCCAAGCCTATAGCCCACCCGTTTTTGTGCCCTGTTTCCGCTGGACGAACTTGTCGCCCCGGCCTTCGGGCGGTTATTTTTTGGCGCGGCTGTGCCCGGGGCCTATTTTTGGCACACGGAGGCCGCTCGCAAAGTTTCGCGCCATTCCGAGTCCGGTGGACGAAGTTGGCCAGCCCCACCCCCCAAGGCTATAGCCCACCCGTTTTTGCGGCCTTTTTCCGCTGGACGAACTTGTCGCCCCGGCCTTCGGGCGGTTATTTTTTGGCGCGGCTGTGCCCGGGGCCTATTTTTGGCACACGGAGGCCGCTCGCAAAGTCTCGCGCCATTCCGAGTCCGGTGGACGAAGTTGGCCAGCCCCACCCCCCAAGGCTATAGCCCACCCTTTTTTGCGGCCTTTTTCCGCTGGACGAACTTGTCGCCCCGGCCTTCGGGCGTTTATTTTTGGGCGTGGCTGTGCCCGGGGCCTATTTTTGGCACACGGAGGCGGCTCGCAAAGTCTCGCGCCAGTCCGAGTCCGGCGGACGGGGTTGGCAAGCCCCACCCCCCAAGGCTATAGCCCACCCGTTTTTGCGGCTTTTTTCCGCTGGACGAACTTGTCGCCCCGGCCTTCGGGCGGTTATTTTTGGGCGCGGCTGTGCCCGGGGCCTAGTTTTGGCACACGGAGGCCGGTCGCAAAGTCTCGTGCCATTCCGAGTCCGGCGGACGAAGTGGGCCAGCCCCACCCCCGAAGTCTAGAGCCCACCCGTGATTGTGGCCTTTTTCCGCTGGACGAACTTGGCGCCCCGGCCTCCGGGCGGTTATTCTCGCGCGCGCCTGTGCCCGGGGCCTATTTTTGGCACACGCAGGCCGCTCGCAAAGTCTCGCGCAATTCCGAGTCCGCGGATTTGAGTTGGCCAGCCCCACCCCCCAAGGCTATACCCCACCCGCTTTTGTGGCCTTTTCCGCTGGGCGAACTTGGCGCCCGGCCTTGGGCGGTTATTTTTGGGCGCGGCTGTGCCTGGGCCTATTTTTGGCACACGGAGGCCGCCGCAAATTCTCGCGCCATTCCGAGTCCGCGGATGAAGTTGGCCAGCCCCACCCCCAAGGCTATAGCGCACCCGCTTTTGTGGCCTTTTTCCGCGTGACGGACTTGGCGCCCCGGCCTTCGGCTGTTATTTTTGGGCGCGGCTGTGGCCGGGGCCTAGTTGTTGCACTCGGGGGGTGCTCGCAAAGTCTCTGTCCATTCCGTGTCCGGCGGACGAAGTTGTCAAGCCCCTCCCTCCAAGCCGATGGCCCACCCGTTTTGTGCCCTGTTTCCGCTGGACGAACTTGTCGCCCGGCCTTCGGGCGGTTATTTTTGCGCGGCTGTGCCCGGGCCTATTTTTGGCACACGGGAGGCGCTCGCAAAGTCTCGCGCCATTCCGAGTCCGGTGGACGACGTTGGCCAGCCCCACCCCCCAAGGCTATAGCCCACCCGTTTTTGCGGGCTTTTTCCGCTGGTCGAACTTGTCGCCCCGGCCTTCGGGCGGTTATTTTTGGGCGCGGCTGTGCCCGGGGCCTAGTTTTGGCACACGGAGGCAGGTCGCACAGTCTCGCGCCATTCCGAGTCCGGCGGACGAAGTTGGCCAGCCCCACCCCCCAAGGCTATAGCCCACCCGTTTTTGCGGTCTTTTTCCGCTGGACGAACTTGTTGCCCCAGCCTTCGGGCAGTTATTTTTGTGCGTGGCTGTGCCCGGGGCCTATTTTTGGCACACGGAGGCTGCTCGCAAAGTCTCGCGCCATTCCGAGTCCGGCGGACGAAGTTGGCCAGCCCCACCCCCCAAGGCTATAGCCCACCCGTTTTTGCGGCCTTTTTCCGCTGGACGAACTTGTCGCCCCGGCCTTCGGGCGGTTATTTTTGGGCGCGGCTGTGCCCGGGGGCTAGTTTTGGCACACGGAGGCCGGTCGCAAAGTCTCGTGCCATTCCGAGTCCGGCGGACGAAGTGGGCCAGCCCCACCCCCCAAGGCTATAGCCCACCCGTTTTTGTGGCCTTTTTCCGCTGGACGAACTTGGCGCCCCGGCCTTCGGGCGGTTATTTTCGGGCGCGCCTGTGCCCGGGGCCTATTTTTGGCACACGCAGGCCGCTCGCAAAGTCTCGCGCAATTCCGAGTCCGGCGGACGAAGTTGGCCAGCCCCACCCCCCAAGGCTATACCCCACCCGTTTTTGTGGCCTTTTTCCGCTGGGCGAACTTGGCGCCCCGGCCTTCGGGCGGTTATTTTTGGGCGCGGCTGTGCCCGGGGCCTATTTTTTGGCATACGGAGGTAGCTCGCAAATTCTCGCGCCATTCCGAGTCCGGGCGGACGAAGTCGCCAGCCCCACCCCCAAGGCTATAGCCCACCCGCTTTTGCGGCCTTTTTCCGCTGGACGAACTTGTCGCCCGGCCTTCGGGCGGTTATTTTGGCGGCTGTGCCCGGGGCCTAATTTTGGCACACGGAGGCCGCTCGGAAAGTCTCACGCCATTCCGAGTCCGGCGGACGAAGTTGGCCAGCCCCACCCCCCAAGGCTATAGCCCACCCGTTTTTGCGGCCTTTTTCCGCTGGACGAACTTGTCGCCCCAGCCTTCGGGCGGTTATTTTTGGGCGCGGCTGTGCCCGGGGCCTATTTTTGGCACACGGAGGCCGCTCGCAAAGTCTCGCACCATTCCGAGTCCGGCGGACGAAGTTGGCCAGCCGCACCCCCCAAGGCTATAGCCCACCCGTTTTTGCGGCCTTTTTCCGCTGGACGAACTTGTCGCCCCGGCCTTCGGGCGGTTATTTTTGGGCGCGCCTGTGCCCGGGGCCTAATTTTGGCACACGGAGGCCGCTCGGAAAGTCTCACGCCATTCCGAGTCCGGCGGACGAAGTTGGCCAGCCCCACCCCCCAAGGCTATAGCCCACCCGTTTTTGCGGCCTTTTTCCGCTGGACGAACTTGTCGCCCCGGCCTTCGGGCGGTTATTTTTGGGCGCGGCTGTGCCCGGGGCCTATTTTTGGCACACGGAGGCCGCTCGCAAAGTCTCACGCCATTCCGAGTCCGGTGGACGAAGTTGGCCAGCCCCACCCCCCAAGGCTATAGCCCACCCGTTTTTGCGGCCTTCTTCCGCTGGACGAACTTGTCGCCCCGGCCTTCGGGCGGTTATTTTTGGGCGCGGCTGTGCCCGGGGCCTATTTTTGGCACACGGAGGCCGCTCGCAAAGTCTCGCACCATTCCGAGTCCGGTGGACGAAGTTGGCCAGCCCCACCCCCCAAGGCTATAGCCCACCCGTTTTTGCGGCCTTTTTCCGCTGGACGAACTTGTCGCCCCGGCCATCGGGCGTTTATTTTTGGACGCGGCTGTGCCCGGGGCCTATTTTTGGTACACGGAGGCTGCTCGCAAAGTCTCGCGCCATTCCGAGTCCGGCGGACGAAGTTGGCCAGCCCCACCCCCCAAGGCTATAGCCCACCCGTTTTTGCGGCCTTTTTCCGCTGGACGAACTTGTCGCCCCGGCCTTCGGGCGGTTATTTTTGGGCGCGGCTGTGCCCGGGGCCTATTTTTGGCACACGGAGGCCGGTCGCAAAGTCTCGCGCCATTCCGAGTCCGGCGGACGAAGTGGGCCAGCCCCACCCCCCAAGGCTATAGCCCACCCGTTTTTGTGGCCTTTTTCCGCTGGACGAACTTGGCGCCCCGGCCTTCGGGCGGTTATTTTTGGGCGCGACTGTGACCGGGTCCTATTTTTGGCACGCGGAGGCCGCTCGCAAAGTCTCGCGCCATTCCGAGTCCAGCGGACGAAGTTGGCCAGCCCCACCCCCCAAGGCTATAGCCCACCCGTTTTTGCGGCCTTTTTCCGCTGGACGAACTTGTTGCCTCGGCCTTCGGGCAGTTATTTTTGGGCGCGACTGTGACCGGGTCCTATTTTTGGCACGCGGAGGCCGCTCGCAAAGTCTCGCGCCATTCCGAGTCCAGCGGACGAAGTTGGCCAGCCCCACCCCCCAAGGCTATAGCCCACCCGTTTTTGCGGCCTTTTTCCGCTGGACGAACTTGTCGCCCCGGCCTTCGGGCGGTTATTTTTGGGCGCGGCTGTGCCCGGGGCCTATTTTTGGCACACGGAGGCCGCTCGCAAAGTCTCGCGCCATTCCGAGTCCGGTGGACGAAGTTGGCCAGCCCCACCCCCCAAGGCTATAGCCCACCCTTTTTTGCGGCCTTTTTCCGCTGGACGAACTTGTCGCCCCGGCCTTCGGGCGTTTATTTTTGGGCGTGGCTGTGCCCGGGGCCTATTTTTGGCACACGGAGGCTGCTCGCAAAGTCTCGCGCCATTCCGAGTCCGGCGGACGAAGTTGGCAAGCCCCACCCCCCAAGGCTATAGCCCACCCGTTTTTGCGGCCTTTTTCCGCTGGACGAACTTGTCGCCCCGGCCTTCGGGCGGTTATTTTTGGGCGCGGCTGTGCCCGGGGCCTAGTTTTGGCACACGGAGGCCGGTCGCAAAGTCTCGTGCCATTCCGAGTCCGGCGGACGAAGTGGGCCAGCCCCACCCCCCAAGGCTATAGCCCACCCGTTTTTGTGGCCTTTTTCCGCTGGACGAACTTGGCGCCCCGGCCTTCGGGCGGTTATTTTCGGGCGCGCCTGTGGCCGGGGCCTATTTTTGGCACACGCAGGCCGCTCGCAAAGTCTCGCGCAATTCCGAGTCCGGCGGACGAAGTTGGCCAGCCCCACCCCCCAAGGCTATACCCCACCCGTTTTTGTGGCCTTTTTCCGCTGGGCGAACTTGGCGCCCCGGCCTTCGGGCGGTTATTTTTGGGCGCGGCTGTGCCCGGGGCCTATTTTTGGCATACGGAGGCCGCTCGCAAATTCTCGCGCCATTCCGAGTCCGGCGGACGAAGTCGGCCAGCCCCACCCCCCAAGGCTATAGCCCACCCGTTTTTGCGGCCTTTTTCCGCTGGACGAACTTGTCGCCCCGGCCTTCGGGCGGTTATTTTTGGGCGCGGCTGTGCCCGGGGCCTAATTTTGGCACACGGAGGCCGCTCGGAAAGTCTCACGCCATTCCGAGTCCGGCGGACGAAGTTGGCCAGCCCCACCCCCCAAGGCTATAGCCCACCCGTTTTTGCGGCCTTTTTCCGCTGGACGAACTTGTCGCCCCGGCCTTCGGGCGGTTATTTTTGGGCGCGGCTGTGCCCGGGGCCTATTTTTGGCACACGGAGGCCGCTCGCAAAGTCTAGCACCATTCCGAGTCCGCGGACGAAGTTGGCCAGCCGCACCCCCAAGGCTATAGCCCACCCGCTTTGCGGCCTTTTTCCGCTGGACGAACTTGTCGCCCGGCCTTCGGGCGGTTATTTTTAGGCGCGCCTGTGCCCGGGCCTAATTTTGGCACACGGAGGCCGCTCGGAAAGTCTCACGCCATTCCGAGTCCGGCGCGGACGAAGTTGGCCAGCCCCACCCCCAAGGCTATAGCCCACCCGCTTTTGCGGCCTTTTCCCGCTGGACGAACTTGTCGCCCGGCCTTCGGGCGGTTATTTTTGGCGCGGCTGTGCCCGGGCCTATTTTTGGCACACAGAGGCCGCTCGCAAAGTCTCACGCCATTCCGAGTCCGGTGGACGAAGTTGGCCAGCCCCACCCCCCAAGGCTATAGCCCACCCGTTTTTGCGGCCTTCTTCCGCTGGACGAACTTGTCGCCCCGGCCTTCGGGCGGTTATTTTTGGGCGCGGCTGTGCCCGGGGCCTATTTTTGGCACACGGAGGCCGCTCGCAAAGTCTCGCACCATTCCGAGTCCGGTGGACGAAGTTGGCCAGCCCCACCCCCCAAGGCTATAGCCCACCCGTTTTTGCGGCCTTTTTCCGCTGGACGAACTTGTCGCCCCGGCCATCGGGCGTTTATTTTTGGACGCGGCTGTGCCCGGGGCCTATTTTTGGCACACGGAGGCTGCTCGCAAAGTCTCGCGCCATTCCGAGTCCGGCGGACGAAGTTGGCCAGCCCCACCCCCCAAGGCTATAGCCCACCCGTTTTTGCGGCCTTTTTCCGCTGGACGAACTTGTCGCCCCGGCCTTCGAGCGGTTATTTTTGGGCGCGGCTGTGCCCGGGGCCTATTTTTGGCACACGGAGGCCGGTCGCAAAGTCTCGCGCCATTCCGAGTCCGGCGGACGAAGTGGGCCAGCCCCACCCCCCAAGGCTATAGCCCACCCGTTTTTGTGGCCTTTTTCCGCTGGACGAACTTGGCGCCCCGGCCTTCGGGCGGTTATTTTTGGGCGCGACTGTGACCGGGTCCTATTTTTGGCACGCGGAGGCCGCTCGCAAAGTCTCGCGCCATTCCGAGTCCAGCGGACGAAGTTGGCCAGCCCCACCCCCCAAGGCTATAGCCCACCCGTTTTTGCGGCCTTTTTCCGCTGGACGAACTTGTTGCCTCGGCCTTCGGGCAGTTATTTTTGGGTGTGGCTGTGCCCGGGGCCTATTTTTGGCACACGGAGGCGGCTCGCAAAGTCTCGCGCCATTCCGAGTCCGGCGGAAGAAGTTAGCCAGCCCCACCCCCCAAGGCTATAGCCCACCCGTTTTTGCTGCCTTTTTCCGCTGGACGAACTTGGCGCCCCGGCCTTCGGGCGGTTATTTTTGGGCGCGGCTCTGTCCGGGGCCTATTTTTGGCACACGGAGGCGGCTCGCAAAGTCTCGCGCCATTCCGAGTCCGGCGGACGAAGTTGGCCAGCCCCACCCCCCAAGGCTATAGCCCACCCGTTTTTGCTGCCTTTTTCCGCTGGACGAACTTGGCGCCCCGGCCTTCGGGCGGTTATTTTTGGGCGCGGCTGTGCCCGGGGCCTATTTTTGACACACGGAGGCCGCTCGCAAAGTCTCGCGCCATTCCGAGTCCGGCGGACGAAGTTGGCCAGCCCCACCCCCCAAGGCTATAGCCCACCCATTTTTGTGGCCATTTTCCGCTGGACGAACTTGGCGCCCCGGCCTTCCGCCCTTCGGGCGGATATTTTTGGGCGCGGCTGTGCCCACGGCCTATTTTTGGCACACGGACGCGCCTCGCAAAGTCTCAAGCCATTCCGAGTCCGCCGGACGAAGTTGGCCAGTCCCACCCCTCAAGGCTATAGCCCACCCGTTTTTGTGGCCATTTTCCGCTGGACGAACTTGGCGCCCCGGGCAACGGGCTGCTATTTTTGGGTGCGGCAGTGCCCACGGCATATTTTTGGCACACGGAGGCCACTCGCAAAGTCTCGCCCCATTCCGAGTCCGGCAGACGAACATGGCCAGCCCCACCCCTCAAGGCTATAGCCCACCCGTTTTTGTGGCCTTTTTCCGCTGGACGAACTTGGCGCCCCGGCCTTCGGGCAGTTATTTTTGGGCACGGCCAAGCCCGCGGCCTATTTTTGGTACACGGAGGCCGCTCGCAAAGTTTCGACCCATTCCGAGTCCGGCGGACGAACTTGGCCAGCCCTACCCCCCAAGGCTATAGCCCACCCGTTTTTGTGGCCTTTTTCCGCTGGACGAACTTGGCGCCCCGGCATTCGGGCGATTATTTTTGGGCGCGGCTGTGCCGGCGGCCTATTTTTGGTACACAGAGGCCGCTCGCAAAGTCTCGCCCCATTCCGAGTCCGGCGGACAAACTTGGCCGGCCCCACCCCCCAAGGCTATAGCCCACCTGTTTTTGTGGCCTTTTTCCGCTGGACGAACTTGGCGCCCCAGCCAACGGGCTGTTATTTTTGGGTGTGGCAGTGCCTGCGGCCTATTTTTGGCACATGGAGGCCGCTCGCAAAGTCTCGCCCCATTCCGAGTCCGGCGGACGAACTTGGCCAGCCGCACCCCCCAAGGCTATAGCCCACCCGTTTTTGTGGCCTTTTTCCGCTGGACGAACTTGGCGCCCCGGCCTTCGGGCAGTTATTTTTGGGCACGGCCATGCCCGCGGCGTATTTTTGGCACACGGAGGCCGCTCGCAAAGTCTCGCCTTATTCCGAGTCCGGCGGACGAACTTGGCCAGCCCTACCCCCCAAGGCTATCGCCCACCCGTTTTTGTGGCCTTTTTCCGCTGGACGAACTTGGCGCCCAGGCCTTCGGGAAGTTATTTTTGGGCACGGCCATGCCCGCGGTGTATTTTTGGCACACGGAGGCCGCTCGCAAAGTCTTGCCTTATTCCGAGTCCGGCGGACCAACTTGGCCAGCCCTACCCCCCAAGGCTATCGCCCACCCGTTTTTGTGGCCTTTTTCCGCTGGACGAACTTTGCGCCCCGGCATTCGGGCGATTATTTTTGGGCGCGGCTGTACCCGCGGCCTATTTTTGGTACACAGAGGCCGCTCGCAAAGTCTCGCCCCATTCCGAGTCCGGCGGACAAACTTGGCCGGCCCCACCCCCCAAGGCTATAGCCCACCTGTTTTTGTGGCCTTTTTCCGCTGGACGAAGTTGGCGCCCCGGCCTTCGGGTGGTTATTTTTCGCGAGGCTGTACCCGCGGCCTATTTTTGGCACACGGAGGCCGCTCGCAAAGTCTCGACCCATTCCGAGTCCGGCGGACGAACTTGGGCAGCCCTACTCCCCAAGGCTATCGCCCAATCGTTTTTGTGGCCTTTTTCCGCTGGACGAACTTGGCGCCCCGGCATTTGGGCAATTATTTTTGGGCGCGGCTGTGCCCGCGGCCTATTTTTGGTACACAGAGGCCGCTCGCAAAGTCTCGCCCCATTCCGAGTCCGGCGGACAAACTTGGCCGGCCCCACCCCCAAGGCTATAGCCCACCTGTTTTTGTGGCCTTTTTCCACTGGACGAAGTTGGCGCCTCGGCCAACGGGCTGTTATTTTTGGGTGCGGCAGTGTCCGCGGCCTATTTTTGGCACACGGAGGCCGCTCGCAAAGTCTCGCCCCATTCCGAGTCCGGCGGACGAACTTGGCCAGCCCCAACCCCCAAGGCTATAGCCCACCCGTTTTTGTGGCCTTTTTCCGCTGGATGAACTTGGCGACCCGGCCTTCGGGTGGTTATTTTTGGTAGCGGCCGTGCCCGTGGCCTATTTTTGGCACACGGAGGCTACTCGCAAAGTCTTGCCCCATTCCGAGTCCGGCGGACGAACATGGCCAGCCCCACCCCTCAAGGCTATAGCCCACCCGTTTTTGTGGCCTTTTTCCGCTGGACGAACTTGGCGCCCCGGCCTTCGGGCAGTTATTTTTGGGCACGGCCATGCCCGCGGCGTATTTTTGGCACACGGAGGCCGCTCGCAACGTCTCGCCTTATTCCGAGTCCGGCGGACCAACTTGGCCAGCCCTACCCCCCAAGGCTATCGCCCACCCGTTTTTGTGGCCTTTTTCCGCTGGACGAACTTGGCGCCCGGGCATTCGGGCGATTATTTTTGGGCGCGGATGTACCCGCGGCCTATGTTTTGTACACAGAGGCCGCTCGCAAAGTCTCGCTCCATTCCGAGTCCCGCGGACAAACTTGGCCAGCCCCACCCCCCAAGCCTATAGCCCACCCATTTTTATGGCCTTTTTCCGGTGGACGAACTTGGCGCCCCGGCCTTCGGGCGGTTATTTTTGGGCGCGGCAGTGCCCGCAGCCTATTTTTCGCACACGGAGGCCGTTCACAAAGTCTCGCCTCATTCCGAGTCCGGCGGATGAACTTGGCCAGCCCCACCCCCCTAGGCTATAGCCCACCCGTTTTTGTGGCCTTTTTCCGCTGGACGAACTTGGCGCCCCGGCCTTCGGGCAGTTATTTTTGGGCGAGACTGTGCCCGCGGCCTATTTTTGGCACACGGAGGCTGCTGGTAAAGTCTCGCCCCATTCCGAGTCCGGCGGACGAACTTGGCCAGGCCCATCCCGCAAGGCTATAGCCCACCCATTTTTGTGGCCTTTTTCCGCTTGACGAACTTGGCGCCCCGGCCTTCGGGCGGTTATTTTTGGGCGCGGCAGTGCCCGCGGCCTATTTTTCGCACACGGAGGCCGTTCACAAAGTCTCGCCTCATTCCGAGTCCGGCGGATGCACTTGGCCAGCCCCACCCCCCTAGGCTATAGCCCACCCGTTTTTGTGGCCTTTTTCCGCTGGACGAACTTGGCGCCCCGGCCTTCGGGCGGTTATTTTTGGGCGAGGCTGTGCCCGCGGCCTATTTTTGGCACACGGAGGCCGCTCGTAAAGTCTCGTCCCATTCCGAGTCCGGCGGACGAACATGGCCAGCCCCACCCCCCAAGGCTCTAGCCCACCCGTTTTTGTTGCCTTTTTCCCCTGGACGAACCTTGCGCCCCGGCCTTCGGGCGGTTATTTTTGGCCGCGGCTGTGCCCATGTCCTATTTTTGGCACACGAAGGCCCTTCGCAAAGTCTGGCCCCATTCCGAGTCCGGCGGACGAACTTTGCCAGCCCCACCCCCCAAGGCTATAGCCCACCCGTTTTTTGGGCATTTTTGCGGCGGACGAACTTGCGGACAGGACCTTTGGGCACTAATTTTTGGGCGCAGCTGTGACCACAGGCTATTTTTGGTACACGGGGGCCCCTCGCAAAGTCTGGCTCCATTCCGAGTCCGGTGGACGAACTTTGCCAGCCCCACCCCCCAAGGCTATAGCCCACCCGTTTTTTGGGTATTTTTGCGGCGGACGAACTTGCGGACGGGACCTTCGGGCGCTTATTTTTGGGCGTGGCTGTTCCCGCGGCCTATTTTTTGTACACGGAGGCCCTTCGCAAAGTCTGGCCCTATTCCGAGTCCGGCGGACGAACTTGGCCATCCCCACCCCACAAGGCTATAGCCCACCCGTTTTTTGGGCTTTTTGCGGCGGACGAACTTGAAGACGGGACCTTCGGGCGCTTATTTTTGGGCGTGGCTGTTCCCGCGGCCTATTTTTTGTACACGGAGGCCCCTCGCAAGGTCTGGCCCCATTCTGAGTCCGGCGGACGAACTTGGCCAGCCCCACCCTCCAAGGCTATAGCCCACCCGTTTTTTGGGCATTTTTGCGGCGGACGAACTAGGGGACGGGACCTTCGGGCGATTCTTTTTGGGTGCGGCTGTTCCCGTGGCCAATTTTTGGCACACGGAGGCCCCTCGCAAAGTCTGGCCCCATTCCGAGTCCGGCGGACGAACATGGCCTGCCCCACCCCCCAAGGCTATAGCCCACCCGTTTTTTGGGCATTTTTGCGGCGGACGAACTTGGGGACGGGTCCTTCGGGCCCTTATTTTTGCGCGCGGCTGTGCCCGTGTCCTATTTTTGGCACACGGAGGCCCTTCGCAAAGTCTGGCCCCATTCTGAGTCCGGCGGACGAACTTGGCCATCCCCACCCCACAAGGCTATAGCCCACATGTTTTTTGGGCTTTTTGCGGCGGACGAACTTGGGGACAGGACCTTTGGGCGCTAATTTTTGGGCCCAGCTGTGACCACAGGCTATTTTTGGTACACGGGGGCCCCTCGCAAAGTCTGGCCCCATTCCGAGTCCGGCGGACGAACTTTGCCAGCCCCACCCCCCAAGGCTATAGCCCACCCGTTTTTTGGGCATTTTTGCGGCGGACGAACTTGCGGACAGGACCTTCGGGCGCTTATTTTTGGGTGCGGCTGTGCCCACGGCCTAATTTTTGGCACACGGAGGCCCCTCGCAAAGTCTGGCCCCATTCCGAGTCCGGCGGACGAACTTGGCCAGCCAACCCCCCAAGGCTATAGCCCACCCGTTTTTTGGGCATTTTTGCGGCGGACGAACTTGGGGACGGGACCTTCGGGCGCTTATTTTTGGGGGCGGCTGAGCCCGTGTCCTATTTTTGGCACACGGAGGCCCTTCGCAAAGTCTGGCCCCATTCCGAGTCCGGCGGACGAACTTGGCCATCCCCACCCCACAAGGCTATAGCCCACCCGTTTTTTGGGCTTTTTGCGGCGGACGAACTTGAAGACGGGACCTTCGGGCGCTTATTTTTGGGCGTGACTGTTCCCGCGGCCTATTTTTGGTACACGGAGGCCCCTCGCAAGGTCTGGCCCCATTCTGAGTCCGGCGGACGAACTTGGCCAGCCCTACCCCCCAAGGCTATAGCCCACCCGTTTTTTGGGCATTTTTGCGGCGGACGAACTAGGGGACGGGACCTTCGGGCGATTCTTTTTGGGTGCGGCTGTGCCCGCGGCCTAGTTTTGGCACACGGAGGCCCCTCACAAAGTCTGGCCCCATTCCGAGTCCGGCGGACGGACTTGGGGACTGGACCTTCGGGCGCTTATTTTAGGGGACGGCTGTGACGGCGTCCTATTTTTGGTACACAGAGGCCCCTCGCAAAGTATGGCCCCATTCCGAATCCGGCGGACGAACATGGCCAGCCCCACCCCCCAAGGCTATAGCCCACCCATTTTTTGGGCATTTTTGCGGCGGACGAACTTGGGGACCGGACCTTCGGGCAGTTACTTTTGGGCGCGGCTGTGCCCGCGGCGTATTTTTGGCACACGGAGGCCCCTTGGAAACTCTGGCCCAGTTCCGAGTCCGGCGGATGAACTTGGCCAGCCCCTCCCCCAAGGCTATACCCCACCCGTTTTTTGGGCTTTTTTGCGGCGGACGAACTTGGCTGGCCCCACCCCCCAAGGCTATAGCCCACCCGTTTTTGCGGCCTTTTTCCGCTGGACGAACTTGGCGCCCCAACCTTCGGGCGGTTATTTTTGGGCGCCGCTATGCCCGCGGCCTATTTTTGGCACACGGAGGCTACTCGCAAAGTCTTGCCCCATTCTGAGTCCGGCGGACGAACTTGGCCGGCCCCACCCCCCAAGGCTATAGCCCGCCCGTTTTTGTGGCCTTTTTCCGCTGGACGAACCTGGCGCCCCGGCCTTCAGGTGATTATTTTTGGGCGCGGCTGTGCCCGCGGCCTATTTCTGGCATACGGAGGCCGCTCGCAAAGTGTCGCCCCATTCCGAGTCCGGCGGACGAACTTGGCCAGCCCCACCCCCCAAGGCTATAGCCCACCCATTTTTGTGGCCTTTTTTCGCTGGACGAACTTGGCACCCCGGCCATCGGGGGGTTACTTTTGGGTGCGGATGTGCCCGCGCCCTATTTTTGGAACACGAAGGCCGCTCGCAAAGTCTCGCCCCATTCCTAGTCCGGCAGACGAACTTGGCCAACCCCACCCCCCAAGGCTATAGCCCACCCGTTTTTGTGGCCTCTTTCCGCTGGACGAACTTGGCGCCCCGGCCTTCGGGAGGTTATTTTTGGGCGCGGCTGTGCCCGCGGCCTATTTTTGGCACACGGAGACCACTCGCAAAGTCCCGCCACATTCCGCATCCAGCGGACGAACTTGGCCAGCCCTACCCCCCAAGGCTATAGCCCACCCGTTTTTGTGGCCTTTTTCCGCTGGACGAACTTGGCGCCCCGGCCTTCGGGAGGTTATTTTTGGGCACGGCTGTGCCCGCGGCCTATTTCTGGTAGACAGAGGCCACTCTCAAACTTTCACCCCATTCCGAGTCCGGTGGACGAACTTGGCCAGACCAACCCCCCAAGGCTATAGCCCACCCGTTTTTGAGACCTTTTTCCGCCGGACGAACATGGCGCCCTGGCCTTCGGGTGGTTATATTTGGGCGCGGCTGTGGCCGCGGCCTATTTTTGGAATACCGAGGCTGCTCGCAAAGTCTGGCCCCATTCCGAGTCCGGCGGACGAACTTGGCCCGCCCCACCCGCCAAGGCTATAGCCCACCCGTTTTTGAGACCTTTTTCCGCTGGACGAACTTGGCGCCCCGTCCTTCGGGCAGTTATTTTTGGGCGCGGCGGTGCCCGTGGCCTATTTTTGGCACACGGAGGCCGCTCGAAAAGGCTCGCGCCATTCCGAGTCCGGCAGACGAAGTTGGCCAGCCCCACCCCCCAAGGCTATAGCCCACCCGTTTTTGTGGCCTTTTTCTGCTGGACGAACTTGGCGCCCCGGCCTTCGGGCGGTTATTTTTGGGCGCGGCTGTGCCCGGGGCCTATTTTTGCCACACGGAGGCCACTCGCAAAGTCTCGCACAATTCCGAGTCCGGTGGACGAAGTCGGCCAGCCCCACCCCCCAAGCTATAGCCCACCCGTTTTTGCGGCCTTTTTCCGCTGGACGAACTTGGCGCCCCGGCCTTCGGGCGGTTATTTTTGGGCGCGGCTGTGCCCGGGGCCTATTTTTGGCACACGGAGGCCGCTCGCAAAGTCTCGCGCCATTCCGAGTTCGGCGGACGAAGTTGGCTAGCCCCACCCCCCAAGGCTATAGCCCAGTCGTTTTTGTGGCCTTTTTCCGCTGGACGAACTTGGTGCCCCGGCCTTCGGGCAGTTATTTTTGGGCGCGGCTGTGCGCGTGGCCTATTTTTGGTACACGGAGGCCGCTCACAAAGTCTCGCGCCATTCCGAGTCCGGCGGACGAAGTTGGCGAGCCCCACCCCCCAAGGCTATAGACCACCCGTTTTTTTGGCCTTTTTCCGCTGGACGAAGTTGGCGACCCGGCCTTCGGGCGGTTATTTTTGGGCGCGGCTGTGACCGTGGCCTATTTTTGGCACACGGAGGCCGCTCATAAAGTCTCGCGCCATTCCGAGTCCGGCGGACGAAGTTGGCCAGCCCCACCCCCCAAGGCTATAGCCCACCCGTTTTTGTGGCCTTATTCCGCTGGACGAACTTGGCGCCCCGGCCTTCGGGTGGTTATTTTTGGGTGCGGCTGTGCCCGCGGCCTATTTTTAGCACGCGGAGGCCGCTCGCAAAGTCTCGCCCCATTCCGAGTCCGGCGGACGAAGTTGGCCAGCCCCTCCCCCAAGGCTATAGCCCACCCGTTTTTTGGCCATTTTTCCGCTAGACGAACAGCCGCGCCCCGGCCTTCGGGCGGTTATTTTTGGGTGCGGCTGTGCCCGCGGCTTATTTTTGGCACGCGGAGGCCGCTCGCAAAGTCTCGCCGCATTCCGAGTCCGGCGGACGAATTTGGCCAGCCCCTCCCCCCAAGGCTATAGCCCACCCGTTTTTTGGCCATTTTTCCGCGGGGGGGTTTGGGCGCGACGACCTTCGGGCGGTTATTTTTGGGCGCAGCTGTGCCCGTGACCTATTTTTTGCACACGGAGGCCGCTCGTAAAGTCTCATCCCATTCCGAGTGCGGCGGACGAAGTGGGCCAGCCCCTCCCCCCAACGCTATAGCCCACCCGTTTTTTGGCCATTTTTCCGCTGGGGGGTTTGGGCGCGCCGACCTTCGGGCGGTTATTTTTGGGCGCGGCTGTGCCCGTGGCCTATTATTGGCATGCGGAGGCCGCTCGCAAAGTCTCGACCCATTCCGAGTCCGGCGGACGAAGTGGGCCAGCCCCTCCCCCCAAGGCTATAGCCCACCCATTTTTCGGCCATTTTTCCGCAGGACGAACTTGGCGCCCCGGCCTTCGGGTGGTTATTTTTTAGCGCGGCTGTGCCCGCGGCCTATTTTTGGCACGCGGAGGCCGCTCGCAAAGTCTCGCCCCATTCCGAGTCCGGCGGACGAAGTTGGCCAGCCCCTCCCCCCAAGGCTATAGCCCACCCGTTTTTTGGCCATTTTTCCGCTGGGGGGTTTTGGCGCGCCGACCTTAGGGCGGTTATTTTTGGGCACGGCTGTGCCCGCGTCCTATTTTTGGCACGCGGAGGCCGCTCGCAAAGTCTCGCCCCATTCCGAGTCCGGCGGACGAAGTTGGCCAGCCCATCCCCCCACGGCTATAGCCCACCCGTTTTTTGGCCATTTCTCTGCTGGGTGGTTTGGGCGCGCCGACCTTCGGGCGGTTATTTTTGGCCGCGGCTGTGCCCATAGCCTATTTTTGGCACACGGAGGCCGCTCGCAAAGTCTCGCCCCATTCCGAGTCCGGCGGACGAAGTTGGCCAGCCCATCCCCCCACGGCTATAGCCCACCCGTTTTTTGGCCATTTCTCCGCTGGGTGGTTTGGGCGCGCCCACCTTCGGGCGGTTATTTTTGGCCGCGGCTGTGCCCGTAGCCTATTTTTGGCACGCGGATGCCGTTCGCAAATTCTCGCCCCATTCCGAGTCCGGCGGACGAAGTTCGCCAGCCCATCCCCCCACGGCTATAGCCCACCCGTTTTTTGGCCATTTCTCCGCTGGGTGGTTTGGGCGCGCCGACCTTAGGGCGGTTATTTTTGGGCGCGGCTGTGCCCGCGGCCTATTTTTGGCTCGCGGAGGCCGCTCGCAAAATCTCGCCCCATTCCGAATCCGGCGGACGAAGTTGGCCAGCCCATCCCCCCACGGCTATAGCCCACCCGTTTTTTGGCCATTTCTCCGCTGGGTGGTTTGGGCGCGCCGACCTTAGGGCGGTTATTTTTGGGCGCGGCTGTGCCCGCGTCCTATTTTTGGCTCGCGGAGGCCGCTCGCAAAGTCTCGCCCCATTCCGAGTCCGGCGGACGAAGTTGGCCAGCCCATCCCCCCACGGCTATAGCCCACCCGTTTTTTGGCCATTTCTCCGCTGGGTGGTTTGGGCGCGCCGACCTTCGTGCGGTTATTTTTGGGCGCGGCTGTGCCCGTAGCCTATTTTTGGCACGTGGAGGCCGCTCGCAAAGTCTCGCCCCATTCCGAGTCCGGCGGACGAAGTGTGCCAGCCCCTCCCCCCAAGTCTATAGCCCACCCTTTTTTTGGCCATTTTTCCGCTGGACGAACTTGGCGCCCCGGCCTTCGGGCAGTTATTTTTGGGCGCGGCTGTGCCCGCGGCCTATTTTTGGCACGCGGAGGCCGCTCGCAAAGTCTCGCTCCATTCCGAGTCCGGCGGACGAAGTCGGCCAGCCCCACCCCCCAAGGCTATAGCCCACCCGTTCTTGTGGCCTTTTTGTGCTGGACGAACTTGGCGCCCCGGCCTTCGGGCGGGTATTTTTGGGCGCGGCTGTCCCCGCGGCCTATTTTTGGCACACAGAGGCACCTCGCAAAGTCTCACGTCATTCCGAGTCCGGCGGACGACGTTGGCCAGCCCGACCCCACAAGGCTATAGCCCACCCGTTTTTGTGGCCTTTTTCCGCTGGACGAACAAGGCGCCCCGGCCTTCAGGCGGTTATTTTTCGGCGCGGCTACGTCCGTGGACTATTTTTGGCCCAGGGAGGCCCTTCGCAAAATCTCGCGCCATTCCGAGTCCGGCGGACGAAGTTGGCCAGCCCCACCCCCCAAGGCTATAGCCCACCCGTTTTTGTGGCCTTTTTCCGTAGGACGGACTTGGCGCCCCGGCCTTCGGGTGGTTATTTTGGGGTGCGACTGTGCCTGCGGCCTATTTTTTGCACACGGAGGACCCTCGTAAAGTCTCGTGGCATTCCGAGTCCGGCGGACGAAGTTGGCCAGCCCCACCCCCCGAGGCTATAGCCCGCCCGTTTTTGTGGCCTTTTTCCGCTGGACGAACCTGGCGACCCGGCCTTCGTGCAGTTATTTTTGGGCATGGCTGTGCCGGCGGCCTAATTTTGGCACACGGAGGCCCCTCGCAAAGTCTCGCGCCATTCCGAGTCCGGCGGACGAAGTTGACCAGCCCCACTCCCCAAGGCTATAGCCCACCCGTTTTTGTGGCCTTTTTCCGCTGGACGAACTTGGCTCCCAGGCCTTCGGGCGGTTATTTTTGGGCGCGGTGGTGCCCGTGGCCTATTTTTGGCACGCGGAGGCCGCTCGCAAAGTCTCGCCCCATTCCGAGTCCGGCAGACGAAGTGGGCCGGCCCCTCCCCCCAAGGATATAGCGCACCCGTTTTTTGGCCATTTTTCCGCTGGACGAACTTGGCACCCCGATCTTCGGGGGGTTATATTTGGGCGCGACTGCGCCCGCGGCTTATTTTTGGCACGCGGAGGCCGCTCGCAAAGTCTCGCCCCATTCCGAGTCTGGCGGACGAAGTTGGCAGCCCCTCCCCCCAAGGCTATAGCCCTCCCGTTTTTTGGCCATTTTTCCGCTGGACGAACTTGGCCCCCCGGCCTTCGTGCGATTATTTTTGGACGCGGCTGTGCCCGCGGCCTATTTTTGGTACGCGGAGGCCGCTCGCAAAGTCTCGCCCCATTCCGAGTCCAGCGGACGAAGTGGGCCGGCCCCTCCCCCCAAGGCTATAGCCCACCTGTTTTTTGGCCATTTTTCCGTTGGACGAACTTGGCGCCCCGTTCTTCGGGCGGTTATATTTGGGCGCGGCTGTGCCCGCGGCCTATTTTTGGAACGCGGAGGCAGCTCGCAAAGTCTCGCCCCATTCCGAGTCCGGCGGACGAAGTTGGCCAGCCCCTCCCCCCAAGGCTATAGGCCACCCGTTTTTGGGCCATTTTTCCGCTGGACGAACTTGGCTCCCCGGCCTTCGGGCGGTTGTTTTTGGGCGCGGCTGTGCCTGCGGCCTATTTTTGGCACGCGGAGGCCGTTCGCAAAGTCTCGCCCCATTCCGAGTCCGGCGGACGAAGTTGGCCAGCCCCTCCCCCCAAGGCTATAGCCCACCCGATTTTGGGCCATTTTTCCGCTGGACGAACTTGGCGCCCCGGCCTTCGGGCAGTTATTTTTGGGCACGACTGTCCCCGTGGCCTATTTTTGGTACGCGGTGGCCGCTCGCAAAGTCTCGCCCCATTCCGAGTCCGGCGGACGAAGTGGGCCAGCCCCTGCCCCCAAGGCTATAGCACACCCGTTTTTTGGCCATTTTTCCGCTGGACAAACTTGGCGCCCCGGCCTTCGGGCGGTTGTTTTTGGGCGCGGCTGTGCCTGCGGCCTTTTTTTGGTACGCGGAGGCCGTTCGCAAAGTCTCGCCCCATTCCGAGTCCGGCGGACGAAGTTGGCAGCCCCTCCCCCCAAGGCTATACCCACCCATTTTTTGGCCATTTTTCCGCTGGAGGGTTTGGACGCGCCGACCTTCGGGGGGTTATTTTTGGGCGCGGCTGTGTTCGCGGCCAATATTTGGTACACGGAGGCCGCTCGCAAAGTCTTGCCCCATTCCGAGTCCGGCGGATGAAATTGGCCAGCCCCTACCCCCAAGGCTATAGCCCACCCGTTTTTTGGCCATTTTTCCGCTGGTCGAACTTGGCGCCCCGGCCTTCGGGCGGTTATTTTTGGCCGTGGCTGTGCCCGCGGACTATTTTTGGCACGCGGAGGCCGTTCGTAAAGTCTCACCCCATTCCGAGTCCGGCGGACGAAGTGGGCCAGCCCCTCCCCCCAAGGCTATAGCCCACCCGTTTTTTGGCCATTTTTCCGCTGGGGGGTTTGGGCGCGCCGACCTTCGGGGGGTTATTTTATGGCGCGGCTGTGCCCGTGGCCTATTTTTGGCACGCGGAGGCCGCTCGTAAAGTCTCGCCCCATTCCGAGTCCGGCGGACGAAGTTGGCCAGCCCCTCCCCCCAAGGCTATAGCCCACCCGTTTTTTGGCCATTTTTCCATTGGACGAACTTGGCGCCCCGATCTACGGGCGGTTATATTGGGGCGCAGCTGTGCCCGCGGCCTATTTTTGGCACGCGGAGGCCGCTCGCAAAGTCTCGCCTCATTCAGAGTCTGGCGGACGAAGTTGGCAGCCCCTCCCCCCAAGGCTATAGCCCACCCGTTTTTTGGCCATTTTTCCGCCGGACGAACTTGGCCCCCCGGCGTTCGGGCAGTTATTTTTGGCGGCAGCTGTGCCCGCGGCCTATTTTTGGTGCGCGGAGGCCGCTCGCAAAGTCTCGCGCCATTCCAAGTCCGGCGGACGAAGTTCGCCAGCCCCACCCCCCAAGGCTATAGCCCACCCGTTTTTGTGCCCTTTTTCCGCTGGACGAACTTGACGCCCCGGCCTTCGGGCGGTTCTTTTTGGGCGCGGCTGTGCCCGGGGCCTAGTTTTGGCACACGGAGGCCGGTCGCAAAGTCTCGCGCCATTCCGAGTCCGGCGGACGAAGTGGGCCAGCCCCACCCCCCAAGGCTATAGCCCACCCGTTTTTGTGGCCTTTTTCCGCTGGACGAACTTGGCGCCCCGGCCTTCGGGCGGTTATTTTTGGACGCGGCTGTGCCCGGGGCCTATTTTTGTTACACGGAGGCCACTCGCAAAGTCTCGCACCATTCCGAGTCCGGCGGACGAAGTCGGCCAGCCGCACCCACCAAGGCTATAGCCCACCCGTTTTTGTGGCCTTTTTCCGCAGGACGAACTTGGCGCCCCGGCCTTCGGGCGGTTATTTTTGGGCGCGCCTGTGCCCGGGGCCTATTTTTGGCACACGGAGGCCGCTCGCAAAGTCTCGCGCAATTCCGAGTCCGGCGGACGAAGTTGGCCAGCCCCACCCCCCAAGGCTATAGCCCACCGTTTTTGTGGCCTTTTTCCGCATGACGAACTTGGCGCCCCGGCCTTCGGGCGGTTATTTTTGGGCGCGGCTGTGCCCGGGGCCTATTTTTCGCACACGGAGGCCGCCTATTTTTGTCACACGGAGGCCGCTCGCAAAGTCTCGCGCCATTCCAAGTCCGGCGGATGAAGTGGGCCAGCCCCACCCCCCAAGGCTATAGCCCACCCGTTTTTGTGGCCTATTTCCGCTGGACGAACTTGGCGCCCCGGCCTTCGGGCGGTTATTTTTGGGCGCGCCTGTGCCCGGGGCCTATTTTTGGCACACGCAGGCCGGTCGCAAAGTCTCGCGCAATTCCGAGTCCGGCGGACGAAGTTGGCCAGCCCCACCCCCCAAGGCTATTGCCCACCCGTTTTTGTGGCCATTTTCCGGTTGACGAACTTGGCGCCCCGGCCTTCGGGCGGTTATTTTTTGGCGCGGCTGTGCCCGGGGCCTATTTTTCGCACACGGAGGCCGCCTATTTTTGTCACACGGAGGCCGCTCGTAAAGTCTCGCGCAATTCCGAGTCCGGCGGACGAAGTTGGCCAGCCCCACCCCCCAAGGCTATAGCCCACCCGTTTTTGTGGCCTTTTTCCACTGGACGAACTTGGCGCCCCGGCCTTCGTGCGGTTATTTTTGGGCGCGCCTGTGCCCGGGGCCTATTTTTGGCATACGGAGGCCGCTCGCAAAGTCTCGCGCCATTCCGAGTCCGCGGACGGGTTGGCCAGCCCCACCCCCCAAGGCTATACCCCACCCGTTTTTGTGGCCTTTTTCCGCTGGGCGAACTTGGCGCCCCGGCCTTCGGGCGGTTATTTTTGGGCGCGGCTGTGCCCGGGGCCTATTTTTGGCATACGGAGGCCGCTCGCAAATTCTCGCGCCATTCCGAGTCCGGCAGACGAAGTTGGCCAGCCCCACCCCCCAAGGCTATAGCGCACCCGTTTTTGTGGCCTTTTTCCGCGTGACGGACTTGGCGCCCCGGCCTTCGGCTGTTATTTTTGGGCGCGGCTGTGCCCAGGGCCTAGTTTTGGCACACGGAGGGTGCTCGCAAAGTCTCGGACCATTCCGTGTCCGGCGGACGAAGTTGGCCAGCCCCACCCTCCAAGCCTATAGCCCACCCGTTTTTGTGCCCTGTTTCCGCTGGACGAACTTGTTGCCCCGGACTTCGGGCGGTTATTTTTGGACGCGGCTGTGCCCGGGGCCTATTTTTGGCACACGGAGGCCGCTCGCAAAGTCTCGCACCATTCCGAGTCCGGCGGACGAAGTTGGCCAGCCGCACCCCCCAAGGCTATAGCCCACCCGTTTTTGCGGCCTTTTTCCGCTGGACGAACTTGTCGCCCCGGCCTTCGGGCGGTTATTTTTGGGCGCGGCTGTGCCCGGGGCCTAATTTTGGCACACGGAGGCCGCTCGGAAAGTCTTGCGCCATTCCGAGTCCGCCCTACGAAGTTGGCCAGCCCCACCCCCCACCCTATAGCCCACCCGGTTTTGCGGCCTTTTTCCACTGGACGAACTTGTCGCCCCAGCCTTCGGGCGGTTATTTTTGGGCGCGGATGTGCCCGGGGCCTATTTTTGGCACACGGAGGCCGCTCGCAAAGTCTCGCGCCATTCCGAGTCCGGTGGACGGTTGGCCAGCCCCACCCCCAAGGATATAGCCCACCCGTTTTTGCGGCCTTTTTCCTCTGGACGATCTTGTCGGCCCTGCCTTCGGGCGGTTATTTTTGGGCGCGGCTGTGCCCGGGGCCTATTTTTGGCACACGGAGGCCGCTCGCAAAGTCTCGCGCCATTCCGAGTCCGGTGGACGAAGTTGGCCAGCCCCACCCCCCAAGGCAATAGCCCACCCGTTTTTGGGGCCTTTTTCCGCTGGACGAACTTGGCGCCCCGGCCTTCGGGCGTTTATTTTTGGGCGTGGCTGTGCCCGGGGCCTATTTTTGGCACACGGAGGCTGCTCGCAAAGTCTCGCGCCATTCCGAGTCCGGCGGACGAAGTGGGCCAGCCCCACCCCCCAAGGCTATAGCCCACCCGTTTTTGTGGCCTTTTTCCGCTGGACGAACTTGGCGCCCCGGCCTTCGGGCGGTTATTTTTGGGCGCGCCTGTGCCCGGGGCCTATTTTTGGCACACGCAGGCCGCTCGCAAAGTCTCGCGCAATTCCGAGTCCGGCGGACGAAGTTGGCCAGCCCCACCCCCCAAGGCTATAGCCCACCCGTTTTTGTGGCCATTTTCCGGTTGACGAACTTGGCGCCCCGGCCTTCGGGCGGTTATTTTTTGGCGCGGCTGTGCCCGGGGCCTATTTTTCGCACACGGAGGCCGCCTATTTTTGTCACACGGAGGCCGCTCGCAAAGTCTTGCGCCATTCCAAGTCCGGCGGACGAAGTTGGCCAGCCCCACCCCCCAAGGCTATAGCCCACCCGTTTTTGTGGCCTTTTTCCGCTGGACGAACTTGGCGCCCCGGCCTTCGGGCGGTTATTTTTGGGCGCGCCTGTGCCCGGGGCCTATTTTTGGCACACGGAGGCCGCTCGCAAAGTCTCGCGCAATTCCGAGTCCGGCGGACGAAGTTGGCCAGCCCCACCCCCCAAGGCTATACCCCACCCGTTTTTGTGGCCTTTTTCCGCTGGGCGAACTTGGCGCCCCGGCCTTCGGGCGGTTATTTTTGGGCGCGGCTGTGCCCGGGGCCTATTTTTGGCATACGGAGGCCGCTCGCAAATTCTCGCGCCATTCCGAGTCCGGCGGACGAAGTTGGCCAGCCCCACCCCCCAAGGCTATAGCGCACCCGTTTTTGTGGCCTTTTTCCGCGTGACGGACTTGGCGCCCCGGCCTTCGGCTGTTATTTTTGGGCGCGGCTGTGCCCAGGGCCTAGTTTTGGCACACGGAGGGTGCTCGCAAAGTCTCGGACCATTCCGTGTCCGGCGGACGAAGTTGGCCAGCCCCACCCTCCAAGCCTATAGCCCACCCGTTTTTGTGCCCTGTTTCCGCTGGACGAACTTGTTGCCCCGGACTTCGGGCGGTTATTTTTGGGCGCGGCTGTGCCCGGGGCCTATTTTTGGCACACGGAGGCCGCTCGCAAAGTCTCGCACCATTCCGAGTCCGGCGGACGAAGTTGGCCAGCCGCACCCCCCAAGGCTATAGCCCACCCGTTTTTGCGGCCTTTTTCCGCTGGACGAACTTGTCGCCCCGGCCGTCGGGCGGTTATTTTTGGGCGCGGCTGTGCCCGGGGCCTAATTTTGGCACACGGAGGACGCTCGGAAAGTCTCGCACCATTCCGAGTCCGGCGGACGAAGTAGGCCAGCCCCACCCCCCAAGGCTATAGCCCACCCGTTTTTGCGGCCTTTTTCCGCTGGACGAACTTGTCGCCCCGGCCTTCGGGCGGTTATTTTTGGGCGCGGCTGTGCCCGGGGCCTATTTTTGGCACACGGAGGCCGCTCGCAAAGTCTCCCGCCATTCCGAGTCCGGTGGACGAAGTTGGCCAGCCCCACCCCCCAAGGCTATAGCCCACCCGTTTTTGCGGCCTTTTTCCGCTGGACGAACTTGTCGCCCCGGCCTTCGGGCGGTTATTTTTGGGCGCGGCTGTGCCCGGGGCCTATTTTTGGCACACGGAGGCCGGTCGCAAAGTCTCGCGCCATTCCGAGTCCGGCGGACGAAGTGGGCCAGCCCCACCCCCCAAGGCTATAGCCCACCCGTTTTTGCGGCCTTTTTCCGCTGGACGAACTTGGCGCCCCGGTCACAGTCGGCCTTTGGGCGCGACTGTGACCGGGGCCTATTTTTGCACGCGGAGGCCGTTCGCAAAGTCTCGCGCCATTCCGAGTCCAGCGGACGAAGTTGGCCAGCCCCACCCCCCAAGGCTATAGCCCACCCTTTTTTGCGGCCTTTTTCCGCTGGACGAACTTGTTGCCCCGGCCTTCGGGCAGTTATTTTTGGGTGCGGCTGTGCCCGGGGCCTATTTTTGGCACACGGAGGCGGCTCGCAAAGTCTCGCGCCATTCCGAGTCCGGCGGAAGAAGTTAGCCAGCCCCACCCCCCAAGGCTATAGCCCACCCGTTTTTGCTGCCTTTTTCCGCTGGACGAACTTGGCGCCCCGGCCTTCGGGCGGTTATTTTTGGGCGCGGCTCTGTCCGGGGCCTATTTTTGGCACACGGAGGCGGCTCTCCAATTCTCGCGCCTTTACGAGTCCGGAGTACGTAGTTGGCCAGAACCACCCACCAAGGCTATAGCCCACCCGTTTTTTTGCCTTTTCCGCTGGACGAACTTGGCGCCCCGGCCTTCGGGCAGTTATTTTTGGGCGCGGCTGTGCCCGGGGCCTATTTTTGACACACGGAGGCCGCTCGCAAAGTCTCGCGCCATTCCGAGTCCGGCGGACGAAGTTGGCCAGCCCCACCCCCCAAGGCTATAGCCCACCCGTTTTTGTGGCCATTTTCCGCTGGACGAACTTGGCGCCCCGGCCTTCCGCCCTTCGGGCGGATATTTTTGGGCGCGGCTGTGCCCGCGGCCTATTTTTGGCACACGGACGCGCCTCGCAAAGTCTCACGCCATTCCGAGTCCGCCGGACGAAGTTGGCCAGTCCCACCCCTCAAGGCTATAGCCCACCCGTTTTTGTGGCCATTTTCCGCTGGACGAACTTGGCGCCCCGGCCTTCGGGCGGTTATTTTTCGCGAGGCTGTACCCGCGGCCTATTTTTGGCACACGGAGGCCGCTCGCAAAGTCTCGACCCATTCCGAGTCCGGCGGACGAACTTGGCCAGCCCTACCCCCCAAGGCTATCGCCCAACCGTTTTTGTGGCCTTTTTCCGCTGGACGAACTTGGCGCCCCGGCATTTGGGCAATTATTTTTGGGCGCGGCTGTGCCCGCGGCCTATTTTTGGTACACAGAGGCCGCTCGCAAAGTCTCGCCCCATTCTGAGTCCGGCGGACAAACTTGGCCGGCCCCACCCCCAAGGCTATAGCCCACCTGTTTTTGTGGCCTTTTTCCGCTGGACGAAGTTGGCGCCTCGGCCAACGGGCTGTTATTTTTGGGTGCGGCAGTGTCCGCGGCCTATTTTTGGCACACGGAGGCCGCTCGCAAAGTCTCGCCCCATTCCGAGTCCGGCGGACGAACTTGGCCAGCCCCAACCCCCAGGCGATAGCCCACCCGTTTTTGTGGCCTTTTTCCGCTGGATGAACTTGGCGACCCGGCCTTCGGGTGGTTATTTTTGGTAGCGGCCGTGCCCGTGGCCTATTTTTGGCACACGGAGGCTACTCGCAAAGTCTTGCCCCATTCCGAGTCCGGCGGACGAACATGGCCAGCCCCACCCCTCAAGGCTATAGCCCACCCGTTTTTGTGGCCTTTTTCCGCTGGACGAACTTGGCGCCCCGGCCTTCGGGCAGTTATTTTTGGGCACGGCCATGCCCGCGGCGTATTTTTGGCACACGGAGGCCGCTCGCAACGTCTCGCCTTATTCCGAGTCCGGCGGACCAACTTGGCCAGCCCTACCCCCCAAGGCTATCGCCCACCCGTTTTTGTGGCCTTTTTCCGCTGGACGAACTTGGCGCCCGGGCATTCGGGCGATTATTTTTGGGCGCGGATGTACCCAAGGGCCTATGTTTTGTACACAGAGGCCGCCGCAAAGTCTCGCTCCATTGCGAGTCCCATGGGACAAACTTGGCCAGCCCCACCCCCCAAGCCTATAGCCCACCCATTTTTATGGCCTTTTTCCGGTGGACGAACTTGGCGCCCCGGCCTTCGGGCGGTTATTTTTGGGCGCGGCAGTGCCCGCAGCCTATTTTTCGCACACGGAGGCCGTTCACAAAGTCTCGCCTCATTCCGAGTCCGGCGGATGAACTTGGCCAGCCCCACCCCCCTAGGCTATAGCCCACCCGTTTTTGTGGCCTTTTTCCGCTGGACGAACTTGGCGCCCCGGCCTTCGGGCGGTTATTTTTGGGCGAGGCTGTGCCCGCGGCCTATTTTTGGCACACGGAGGCTGCTGGTAAAGTCTCGCCCCATTCCGAGTCCGGCGGACGAACTTGGCCAGGCCCATCCCGCAAGGCTATAGCCCACCCATTTTTGTGGCCTTTTTCCGCTTGACGAACTTGGCGCCCCGGCCTTCGGGCGGTTATTTTTGGGCGCGGCAGTGCCCGCGGCCTATTTTTCGCACACGGAGGCCGTTCACAAAGTCTCGCCTCATTCCGAGTCCGGCGGATGCACTTGGCCAGCCCCACCCCCCTAGGCTATAGCCCACCCGTTTTTGTGGCCTTTTTCCGCTGGACGAACTTGGCGCCCCGGCCTTCGGGCGGTTATTTTTGGGCGAGGCTGTGCCCACGGCCTATTTTTGGCACACGGAGGCCGCTCGTAAAGTCTCGTCCCATTCCGAGTCCGGCGGACGAACATGGCCAGCCCCACCCCCCAAGGCTCTAGCCCACCCGTTTTTGTTGCCTTTTTCCCCTCGACGAACCTTGCGCCCCGGCCTTCGGGCGGTTATTTTTGGCCGCGGCTGTGCCCATGTCCTATTTTTGGCACACGAAGGCCCTTCGCAAAGTCTGGCCCCATTCCGAGTCCGGCGGACGAACTTTGCCAGCCCCACCCCCCAAGGCTATAGCCCACCCGTTTTTTGGGCATTTTGCAAGTGGACGAACTTGCGGACAGGACCTTTGGGCACTAATTTTTGGGCGCAGCTGTGACCACAGGCTATTTTTGGTACACGGGGGCCCCTCGCAAAGTCTGGCTCCATTCCGAGTCCGGTGGACGAACTTTGCCAGCCCCACCCCCCAAGGCTATAGCCCACCCGTTTTTTGGGCATTTTTGCGGCGGACGAACTTGCGGACAGGACCTTCGGGCGCTTATTTTTGGGTGCGGCTGTGCCCACGGCCTAATTTTTGGCACACGGAGGCCCCTCGCAAGGTCTGGCCCCATTCCGAGTCCGGCGGACGAACTTGGCCATCCCCACCCCACAAGGCTATAGCCCACCCGTTTTTTGGGCTTTTTGCGGCGGACGAACTTGAAGACGGGAACTTCGGGCGCTTATTTTTGGGCGTGGCTGTTCCCGCGGCCTATTTTTTGTACACGGAGGCCCCTCGCAAGGTCTGGCCCCATTCCGAGTCCGGCGGACGAACTTGGCCAGCCCCACCCTCCAAGGCTATAGCCCACCCGTTTTTTGGGCATTTTTGCGGCGGATGAACTAGGGGACGGGACCTTCGGGCGATTCTTTTTGGGTGCGGCTGTTCCCGTGGCCAATTTTTGGCACACGGAGGCCCCTCGCAAAGTCTGGCCCCATTCCGAGTCCGGCGGACGAACATGGCCTGCCCCACCCCCCAAGGCTATAGCCCACCCGTTTTTTGGGCATTTTTGCGGCGGGCGAACTTGGGGACGGGTCCTTCGGGCCCTTATTTTTGCGCGCGGCTGTGCCCGTGTCCTATTTTTAGCACACGGAGGCCCTTCGCAAAGTCTGGCCCCATTCTGAGTCCGGCGGACGAACTTGGCCATCCCCACCCCACAAGGCTATAGCCCACATGTTTTTTGGGCTTTTTGCGGCGGACGAACTTGGGGACAGGACCTTTGGGCGCTAATTTTTGGGCCCAGCTGTGACCACAGGCTATTTTTGGTACACGGGGGCCCCTCGCAAAGTCTGGCCCCATTCCGAGTCTGGCGGACGAACTTTGCCAGCCCCACCCCCCAAGGCTATAGCCCACCCATTTTTTGGGCATTTTTGCGGCGGACGAACTTGGGGACCGGACCTTCGGGCAGTTACTTTTGGGCGCGGCTGTGCCCGCGGTGTATTTTTGGCACACGGAGGCCCCTTGGAAACTCTGGCCCAGTTCCGAGTCCGGCGGATGAACTTGGCCAGCCCCTCCCCCAAGGCTATACCCCACCCGTTTTTTGGGCTTTTTTGCGGCGGACGAACTTGGCTGGCCCCACCCCCCAAGGCTATAGCCCACCCGTTTTTGCGGCCTTTTTCCGCTGGACGAACTTGGCGCCCCGGCCTTCGGGGGGTATTTTTGTTCCCGCGGCCTATTTTTGGCAGACGGAGGTGCTCCCAAAGTCTCGCCCCATTCCGAGTCCGGCGGACGAACATGGCTAGCCCCACCGGCCAAGGCTATAGCCCACCCGTTTTTGCGGCCTTTTTCCGCTGGACGAACTTGGCGCCCCAACCTTCGGGCGGTTATTTTTGGGCGCCGCTATGCCCGCGGCCTATTTTTGGCACACGGAGGCTACTCGCAAAGTCTTGCCCCATTCTGAGTCCGGC
>JAUJEF010000313.1:0-97681 GCA_030444885.1 Citrus sp. QX-2021 | reverse complement strand
CACCCGTTTTGTGGCCTTTTTCCGCTGGACGAACATGGCGCCCCGGCCTTTGGGCGGTTATTTTTGGGCGCGGCTGTGTCCGCGGCCTATTTTTGGCACACGGAGGGCCCTCGCAAAGTCTCGCGCCATTCCGAGTCCGGCTGACGAAGTTGGCCAGCCCCACCTCCCAAGGCTATAGCCCACCCGTTTTTGTGGTCTTTTTCCGCTGGACGAACTTGGCGCCCCGGCCTTCGGGCGGTTATTTTTCGGTGCAGCTGTGCCCGCGGCCTATTTTTGGCACACGGAGGCCCCTCGCAAAGTATCGCACCATTCCGAGTCCGGCGGACGAAGATGGCCAGCCTTACCCCCCAAGGCTATAGCCCACCCGTTTTTGTGGCCTTTTTCCGCAGGACGAACTTGGCGCCCCGGTCTTTGGGTGGATATTTTTGGGCACGGCTGTGCCCACGGCCTATTTTTGGCACACGGAGGCCCCTCGCAAAGTCTCGCGCCATTCCCAGTCCGGCGGACGAAGTTGGCCAGCTCCACCCTCCAAGGCTATAGCCCACCCATTTTTGTGGCCTTTTTCCGCTGGACGAACTTGGCGCCCCGGCCTTTGTGCGGTTATTTTTGGGCGGCTGTGCCCGCGGCCTATTTTTGGCACACGGAGGCCCCTCGCAAAGTCTCGCGCCATTCCGAGTCCGGCGGACGAAGTGGGCCAGCCCCACCCCCCAAGGCTATAGCCCACCCGATTTTGTGGCCTTTTTCCGCTGGACGAACTTGGCGCCCCGGCCTTTGGGCGGTTATTTTTGGGCGGCTGTGCCCGCGGCCTATTTTTGGCACACGGAGGCCCCTCGCAAAGTCTCGCGCCATTCCGAGTCCGGCGGACGAAGGGGGCCAGCCCCACCCCCCAAGGCTATAGCCCACCCGATTTTGTGGCCTTTTTCCGCTCGACGAACTTGGCGCCCTGGCCTTCGGGCAGTTATTTTTGGGCGCAGCTGTGCCCGCGGCCTATTTTTGGCACACGGAGGCCCCTCGCAAAGTATCGCACCATTCCGAGTCCGGCGGACGAAGATGGCCAGCCTCACCCCCCACGGCTATAGCCCACCCGTTTTTGTGGCCTTTTTCCGCAGGACGAACTTGGCGCCCCGACCTTGGGGTGGATATTTTTGGGCGCGGCTGTGCCCGCTGCCTATTTTTGGCACACGGAGGCCCCTTGCAAAGTCTCGCGCCATTCCCAGTCCGGCGGACGAAGTTGGCCAGCCCCACCCTCCAAGGCTATAGCCCACCCGTTTTTGTGGCCTTTTTCCGCTGGACGAACTTGGTAACCCGGCCTTCGGGCGCTTCTTTTTGGGCGCGGCTGTGCCCGCGGCCTATATTTGGCACACGGAGACCCCTCGCAAAGTCTCGTGCCATTCCGAGTCCGGCGGACGAAGTTGGCCAGCCCCACCCCCCAAGGCTATAGCCCACCCGTTTTTGTGGCCTTTTTCCGCTGGACGAACTTGGCGCCCCGGCCTTCGTGCGGTTATTTTTGGGCGGCTGTGCCCGCGGCCTATTTTTGGCACACGGAGGCCCCTCGCAAAGTCTCGCGCCATTCCGAGTCCGGCGGACGAAGTGGGCCAGCCCCACCCCCCAAGGCTATAGCCCACCCGATTTTGTGGCCTTTTTCCGCTGGACGAACTTGGCGCCCCGGCCTTCGGGCGGTTATTTTTGGGCGGCTGTGCCCGCGGCCTATTTTTGGCACACGGAGGCCCCTCGCAAAGTCTCGCGCCATTCCGAGTCCGGCGGACGAAGTGGGCCAGCCCCACCCCCCAAGGCTATAGCCCACCCGATTTTGTGGCCTTTTTCCGCTGGACGAACTTGGCGCCCCGGCCTTCGGGCGGTTCTTTTTGGGCGCGGCTGTGCCTGCGGCCTATTTTTGGCACACGGAGGCCCCTCGCAAAGTCTCGTGCCATTCCGAGTCCGGCGGACGAAGTTGGCCAGCCCCACCCCCCAAGGCTATAGCCCACCCGTTTTTGTGGCCTTTTTCCGCAGGACGAAATTGGCGCCCCGGCCTTTGGGCGGATATTTTTGGGCGCGGCTGTGGCCGCGGCCTATTTTTGAGACACGGAGGCCCCTCGCAAAGTCTCGCGTCATTCCGAGTCCGGCGGACGAAGGTTGCCAGCCCCACCCCCCAACGCTATAGCCCACCCGTTTTTGTGGCCTTTTTCCGCTGGGCGAACTTGGCACCCCTGCCTTCGGGCGGTTTTTTTTTTGTGCGGCTGTGTCCGCGGCCTAGTTTTGGTACACGGAGGGCCCTCGCAAAGTCTCGCGCCATTCCGAGTCCGGTGGACGAAGTTGGCCAGCCCCACCCCCCAAGGCTATAGCCCACCCGTTTTTGTGGCCTTTTTCCGCTGGACGAACTTGGCGCCCCGGCCTTCGGGCGGTTATTTTTGGGCGCGGCTGTGCCCGCGGCCTATTTTTTGCACACGGAGGGCCCTCGCAAAGTCTCGCTCCATTCCGAGTCCAGCGGACGAAGTTGGCCAGCCCCACCCCCCAAGGCTATGCCCCACCCGTTTTTGTGGCCTTTTTCGCTGGACGAACTTGGCGCCCCGGCCTTCGGGCGGTTATTTTTGGGCGAGGCTGTGCCCGCGGCCTATTTTTGGCACACGGAGGGCCCTCGTAAAGTTTCGCGCCATTCCAAGTCCGGCGGACGAAGTTGGCCAGCCCCACCCCCCAAGGCTATAGCCGACCCGTTTTTTGGCCATTTTTCCACTGGGGGGTTTTGGGCGCGCCGAC
This sequence comes from Citrus sp. QX-2021, assembly GCA_030444885.1. Classification (NCBI taxonomy): domain Eukaryota; kingdom Viridiplantae; phylum Streptophyta; class Magnoliopsida; order Sapindales; family Rutaceae; genus Citrus; species Citrus sp. QX-2021. The sequence goes on along the minus strand of JAUJEF010000313.1, from coordinate 94,927 downwards.
CTTCGGGGGTTATTTTTGGGCTCGGCTGTGCCCGCGGCCTATTTTTGTCACGCGGAGGCAGCTCGCAAAGTCTCGGCCCATTCCTAGTCCGGCGGACGAAGTCGGCCAGCCCCTCCCCCCAAGGCTATAGCCCACCCGTTTTTTGGCCATTTTTCCGCGGGGGGGTTTGGGCGCGCTGACCTTTCGCGGGGTTATTTTTGGGCTCGGCTGTGCCCGCAGCCTATTTTTGGCACGCGGAGGCCGCTCGCAAAGTCTTGCCCCATTCCGAGTCCGGCGGAAGAAGTTGGCCAGCCCCTCCCCCCATGGCTATAGCCCACCCGTTTTTTGGCCATTTTTCCGTAGGGGGGTTTGGGCACGCCGACCTTCGGGGAGTTATTTTTGGGCGCGGCTGTGTCCGTGACCTATTTTTGGCGTGCGGAGGCCACTCGCAAAGTCTCCCCCCATTCCGAGTCAGGCGGACGAAGTGGGCCAGCCCCTCCCCCCAAGGCTATAGCCCACCCGTTTTTTGGCCATTTTTCCACTGGGGGGTTTGGGCGCGCCGACCTTCGGGGGTTATTTTTGGGCGCGCCTGTGCCCGCGGCCTATTTTTGGCACGCGGAGGCAGCTCGCAAAGTATCGCCCCATTCCGAGTCCGGCGGACGAAGTGGGCCAGCCCCTCGCCCCAAGGCTATAGCCCACCGGTTTTTTGGCCATTTTTCCGCGGGGGGGTTTGGGCGCGCCGACCTTCGCGGGGTTATTTTTGGGCGCGGCTGTGCCCGCGGCCTATTTTTGGCACGCGGAGGCCGCTCGCAAAGTATCGCCCCATTCCGAGTCCGGCGGACGAAGTTGGCCAGCCCCTCCCCCCAAGGCTGTAGCCCACCTGTTTTTTGGCCATTTTTTTGCTGGACGAACTTGGCTCCCCGGCCTTCGGGCAGTTATTTTTGAGTGTAGCTGTGCCCGCGGCCTATTTTTGGCACGCGGAGGCCGTTCACAAAGTCTTGCCCCATTCCGAGTCCGGCGGACGAACTTGGCCAGCCCCTCCCCCCAAGGCTATAGCCCACCCGTTTTTTGGCCATTTTTCCGCTGGGGGGTTTGGGAGCGCCGACCTTCGGGGGGTTATTTTTGGGCGCGGCTGTGGCCGCGGCCTATTTTTGGCACGCGGAGTCCGTTCGCAAAGTCTCATCCCATTCCGAGTCTGGCGGACGAAGTCGGCCAGCCCCTCCCCCCAAGGCTATAGCCCACCCGTTTTTTGGCCATTTTTCCGCTGGACGAACTTGGCACCCCGGCCTTCGGGCGGTTATTTTTTGGCGCGGCTGCGTCCGCGGCCTATTTTTGGCACGCGGAGGCCGCTCGCAAAGTCTCGCCCCATTCCGAGTCCGGCGGACGAAGTCGGCCAGCCCCTCCTCCCAAGGCTATATCCCACCCGTTTTTTGGCCATTATTCCGCTGGAAGAACTTGGCGCCCCAGCCTTCGGGCGGTTATTTTTTGGCGCGGCTGTGCCCACGGTCTATTTTTGGCACACCGAGGCTGCTCGCAAAGTCTCGTCCCATTCCGAGTCCGGCGGACGAACCTGGCTAGCCCCACCCCCCACGGCTATAGCCCACCCGTTTTTGTGGCCTTTTTCCGCTGGACGAACTTGGCGCCCCGGCGTTCGGGTGGTTATTTTTGTGCGCGGCTGTGCCCGCACCCTATTTTTGGCATGCGGAGGCCGCTCGCAAATTCTCGCCCCATTCCGATTCCGGCGGACGAACTTGGCCAGCGCCACCCCCAAAGGCGCCCACCCGTTTTTGTGGCCTTTTTCCGCTGGACGAACTTGGCGCGCCGGCCTTCGGGCGGTTATTTTTGGGCGTAGCTGTGCCCGCACCCTATTTTTGGCACACCGAGGCTGTACACAAAGTCTCGTCCCATTCCGAGTCCGGCGGACGAACTTGGCCAGCCCCACCCCCCAAGGTAATAGCCCACCCGTTTTTGTGGCCATTTTCCGCTGGATGAACTTGGCGCCCCGGCCTCCGGGCTGTTATTTTTGGCTGCGGCTGTGTCCATGGCCTATTTTTGGTACATGGAGGCTGCTCGCAAAGTCTCGTCCAAATCCGAGTCCGGCGGACGAACTAGGCCATCCCCACCCGCCAAGGCTACAGCCCACCCGTTTTTGTGGCTTTTTTCGGCTGGACAAACTTGGCGCCCCGGCCTTCGGGCAGTTATTTTTGGGTGCGGCTGTGCCCACGGCCTATTTTTGGCACACAGAGGCCGCTCGCAAAGTATCGCCGCATTCCGAGTCCGGCGGACGAACTTGGCCAGCCCCACCCCCCAAGGCTATAGCCCACCCGATTTTGTGGCCTTTTTCCGCTGGACGAACTTGGCGGCCCGGCCTTCGGGTTGTTATTTTTGGTCGCGGCTGTACCCGCGGCCTATTTTTGGAAGGCGGAAGCTGCTCGCAAAGTCTCATCCCATTCCAAGTCCGACTTACGAACTTGGCCAGCCCCACCCCCCAAGGCTATAGCCCACCCGTTTTTGTGGCCTTTTTCCGCTGGACGAACTTGGCGCCCAGGGCTTCGGGCAGTTATTTTTGTACGCGGCTGTGCCCGTGGCCTATTTTTAGCCCACGGAGGCTGCTCGCAAAGTCTCGTACCATTCCGAGTCCGGCGGACGAACTTGGCCAGCCCCACCCCCCAAGGCTATAGCCCACCCGTTTTTCTGGACTTTTTCCGCTGGACGAACTTGGCGCCCCGGCCTTCGGGCGGTTATTTTTGGGCACGGCTGTGCCCGCGGTCTATTTTTGGCACACCGAGGCAGCTCGCAAAGTCTCGTCCAATTCCGAGTCGGGCGGACGAACTTGGCCAGCCCCACCCCCCAAGGCTATAGCCCACCCGTTTTTGTGGCCTTTTTCCGCTGGACGAACTTGGCGCCCCGGCCTTCGGGTGGTTATTTTTATGGGCGGCTGTAACTGCGGCCTATTTTTGGCGCACAGAGGCCGCTCGCAAAGTCTCGCCCCATTCCGAGTCCGGCAGACGAACTTGGCCAGCCCCACCCCCCAAGGCTATAGCCCACCCGTTTTTGTGGCCTTTTTCCGCTGGACGAACTTGGCGGCCCGGCCTTCGGGTCGTTATTTTTGGTCGCGGCTGTACCCGCGGCCTATTTTTGGAACGCGGAAGCTGCTCGCAAAGTCTCGTCCCATTCCGAGTCCGACGTACGAACTTGGCCAGCCCCACCCCCCAAGGCTATAGCCCACCCGTTTTTGTGCCCTTTTTCCGCTGGACGAACTTGGCGCCCAGGACTTCGGGCAGTTATTTTTGTTCGCGGCTGTGCCCGCGGCCTAGTTTTAGCACACGGGGCAGCTCGTAAAGTCTCGTACGATTCCGAGTCCGGCGGACGAACATGGCCAGCCCCACCCCCCAAGGCTATAGCCCACCCGTTTTTCTGGACTTTTTCCGCTGGACGAACTTGACGCCCCGGCCTTCGGGCGGTTATTTTTGGGCGCGGCTGTGCCCGCGGTCTATTTTTGGCACACTGAGGCTGCTCACAAAGTCTCGTCCCATTCCGAGTCGGGCGGACGAAGTTGGCCAGCCCCACCCCCAAAGGCTATAGCCCACCCATTTTTGTGGCCTTTTTCCGCTGGACGAACTTGGCGCCCCGGCCTTCGGGTGGTTATTTTTATGCGCGGCTGTAACTGTGGCCTATTTTTGACGCACGGAGGCCGCTCGCAAAGTTTCGTCCCATTCCGAGTCCGACGGACGAGTTTGGCGAGCCCCACCCCGCAAAGCTATAGCCAACCCGTTCTTGTGGCCTATTTCCGCTGGACGAGCTTGGCGCCCAGGGCTTCGGGCATTTATTTTTGTGCGCGGCTGAGCCCGCATCCTATTTTTTGCACACGGAGGCCGCTCGCAAAGTCTCGTCCCATTCCGAGTCCGGCGGACAAACTTGGCGAGCCCCACCCCCAAAGGCTATAGCCCACCCGTTTTTGTGGCCTTTTTCCGCTGGACGAACTTGGCGCCCCGGCCTTCAGGTGGTTATTTTTGGGCGCGGCTGTGCCCTTGGCCTATTTTTGGCACACGGAGGCCGCTCGCAAAGTCTCACCCCATTCCGAGTCCGGCGGACGAATTTGGCGCCCTGGCCTTCGGGTGGTTATTTTTGGGCGCGGCTGTGCCCTTGGCCTATTTTTGGCACACGGAGGCCGCTCGCAAAGTCTCGCCCCATTCCGAGTCCGGCGGACGAACTTGGCGCCCTGGCATTCGGGTGGTTATTTTTGGGCGCGGCTGTGCCCTTGGCCTATTTTTGGCACACGGAGGCCGCTCGCAAAGTCTCGCCACATTCCGAGTCCGGCGGACGAACTTGGCACCCTGGCATTCGGGGGGTTATTTTTGGGCGCGGCTGTTCCCGCAGCCTATTTTTGGCACACGGAGGCCGCTCGCATAGTCTCATCCCATTCCGAGTCCGGCGGACGAACTTGGCCAGCCCCACCCATAGGACTATAGCCTACCCATTTTTGTGGCAATTTTCTGCTGGACGAACTTGGCAACCCGGCCTTCGGGTGGTTTTTTTTTGGTGTGGCTGTGCCCGCAGCCTATTTTTTGTACTTGGAGGCCGCTCCCAAAGTCTCATCCCATTCCGAGTCCGGCGGACGAACTTGGCCAGCCCCACCCCCGAAGGCTATAGCCCATCCGTTTTTGTGCCCTTTTTCCGCTGGACGAACTTGGCGCCCAGGACTTCGGGCAGTTATTTTTGTTCGCGGCTGTGCCCGCGGCCTAGTTTTAGCACACGGGGCAGCTCGCAAAGTCTCGTACGATTCCGAGTCCGGCGGACGAACATGGCCAGCCCCACCCCCCAAGGCTATAGCCCACCCGTTTTTCTGGACTTTTTCCGCTGGACGAACTTGGTGCCCCGGCCTTCGGGCGGTTATTTTTGGGCGCGGCTGTGCCCGCGGTCTATTTTTGGCACACTGAGGCTGCTCACAAAGTCTCGTCCCATTCCGAGTCGGGCGGACGAACTTGGCCAGCCCCACCCCCCAAGGCTATAGCCCACCCATTTTTGTGGCCTTTTTCCGCTGGACGAACTTGGCGCCCCGGCCTTCGGGTGGTTATTTTTATGCGCGGCTGTAACTGCGGCCTATTTTTGGAACACGGAGGCCGCTCGCAAATTCTCGTCCCATTCCGAGTCCGGCGGACGAACTTGGCCAGCCCCACCCCCCAAGGCTATAGCCCACCCGTTTTTGAGCCCTTTTTCCACTGGACGAGCTTTGTGCCCTGGCCTTCGGCGGTTATTTTTGTTCGCGGCATTGTCCGTGGCCTATTTTTGGCACACGGCGACCGCTTGCAAATTCTCGTCCCATTCCGAGTCCGGCGGACGAACTTGGCTAGCCCCACCCCCCAAGGCTATAGCCCATCCGTTTTTGTGCCCTTTTTCCGCTGGACGAACTTGGTACCCCGGCCTTCGGGAGGTTATTATTGGGCGCGGCTGTGCCCGCGGCCTATTTTGGGCACATGGATACCGCTCGCAAAGTCTCATCCTATTCCGAGTCCGGCAGACGAGCTTGGCCAGCCCCCCCCCCCCAAGGCTATAGCCCACCCATTTTTGTGGGCTTTTTCCGCTGGACGAACTTGGCGCCCCTGCCTTCGGGCGGTTATTTTTGGGCGCGGCTGCATCCATGGCCTATTTTTGGCACACGGAGGCCACTCGCAAAGTCTCGTCCGATTCCGAGTCCGGCGGACGAACTTGGCCAGCCCCACCCCCCAAGGCTATAGCCCACCCGTTTTTGTGGCAATTTTCCGCTGGACGAACTTGGCAACCCGGCCTTCGGGTGGTTTTTTTTCGGCGTGGCTGTGCCCGCAGCCTATTTTTTACACACGGAGGCCGCTCACAAAGTCTCATCCCATTCCGAGTCCGGCGGACGAACTTGGCCAGCCCGACCCCCAGGACTATAGCCCACCCGTTTTTGTTGACTTTTTCCGCCGGATGAACTTGGCGCCCCGGCGTTTGGGTGGTTATTTTTGGACGCGGCTGTGACCGCGGCCTATTTATGGCACACAGAGGCCGCTCGCAAAGTCTCATCCCATTCCGAGTCCAGCGGACGAACTTGGCCAGCCCCACCCCCCAAGGCTATAGCCCACCCGTTTTTGTGGCCTTTTTCCGCTGGACGAACTGGGCGCCCCGGCCATCGGGGGGTTATTTTTGGGCGCGGCTGTGTCCGCGGCCTATTTTCGGCACACGGAGGCCGCTCGTAAAGTCTCGTCCCATTCCGAGTCCGGCGGACGAAATTGGCTAGCCCCACCCCCAAAGGCTATAGCCCACCCGTTTTTGTGGCCTTTTTCCGCTGGACGAACTTGGCACCCCGGCGTTTGGGCGGATATTTTTGGGTGCGGCTCTGTCCGTGGCCTATTTTTTGCACATGGAGGCCGTTCGCAAAGTCTCGCCCCATTCCGAGTCCGGCGGACGAACTTGGCCAGCCCCACCCCCCAAGGCTATAGCCCACCCATTTTTGTGGCCTTTTTCTGCTGGACGAACTTGGCTCCCCGGCCTTCGGGCGGTTATTTTTGGACGAGGGTGTGCCCGAGGCATATTTTTGACACACGGAGGCCGCTCGCAAAGTCTCGTCCCATTCCGAGTCCGGCGGACGAACTTGGCCAGCCCCACCCCCCAAGGCTATAGCCACCCGTTTTTGTGGCCTTTTTCCGCTGGACGAACTTGGCGCCCGGGCCTTCGGGCGGTTAATTTTAGTCGCGGCTGTGCCCGCGGCCTATTTTTGGAACACGGTGGCCGCTCACAAAGTCTCGCCCCATTCCGAGTCCGGCGGACGAACTTGGCCAGCCCCACCCCCCAAGGCTATAGCCCACCCGTTTTTGTGCACTTTTTCCGCTGCACGAACTTGGCGCCCCGTCCTTCGGGCGGTTATTTTTGGGCGCGGCTATACCCGCGGCCTATTTTTGGCACACGGAGGCCACTCGCAAAGTCTCGCCCCATTCCGAGTCCGGCGGATGAACTTGGCCAGCCCCACACCCCAAGGCTATAGCCCACCCGTTTTTGTGGCCTTTTTCCGCTGGACGAACTTGGCGCCCCGGCCTTCGACCGGTTATTTTTCCTGTACGGCTGTGACCGCGGCCTATTTTTGGCTCATGGAGGCTGCTCGCAAAGTCTCGTCCCATTCCGAGTCCGGCGGACTAACTTGGCCAGCCCAACCCCCCAAGGCTATAGCCCACCCGTTTTTGTGGCCTTTTTCCGATGGACGAACTTGGCGCCCCGGCCTTCGGGCGGTTATTTTTCGGCGTGGCCATGCCCGCAGCCTATTTTTGGTACACGGAGGCCACTCGCAAAGTCTCGCCCCATTCCGAGTCCGGCGGACGAACTTGGCCAGCCCCACACCCCAAGGCTATAGCCCACCCGTTTTTGTGGCCTTTTTCCGCAGGACGAACTTGGCGCCCCGGCCTTCGGGCTGTTATTTCTCAGTGCGGCTGTACCCGCGGCATATTTTTGGCTCACGGAGGACGCTCACAAAGTCTCGTCCCATTCCGAGTCCGGCGGACGAACTTGGCCAGCCCAAACCCCCAAGGCTATAGCCCACCCGTTTTTGTGGCCTTTTTCCGCTGGACGAACTTGGCTCCCATGCCTTCGGGCGGTTCTTTTTGGGCGCGGCTGTGCCCGCGGCCTATTTTTGGCACACGGAGGCCGCTCGCAAAGTCTCACCCCATTCCGAGTCCGGCGGTCGAACTTGGACAGCCCCACCCACCAAGGCTATAGCCCACCCGTTTTTGTGGCCTTTTTCCGCTGGACGAACTTGGCTCCCATGCCTTCGGGCGGTTCTTTTTGGGCGCGGCTGTGCCCGCGGCCTATTTTTGGCACACGGAGGCCGCTCGCAAAGTCTCACCCTTTTCCGAGTCCGGCGGACGAACTTGGCCTGCCCTACCCCCCAAGGCTATAGCCCACCCATTTTTGTGGCCTCTTTCCGCGGGAAGAACTTGGCTCCCCGGCCTTCGGGCGGTTATTTTTGGGCGCGGCTGTGACCGCAGCCTATTTTTGGCACACGGAGGCCGTTCGCAAAGTCTTGCCCCATTCCGAGTCCGTCGGACGAACTTGGGCAGCCCTACCCCCGAAGGCTATAGCCCACCCGTTTTTGTGGCCTTTTTCCGCTGGACGAACTTGGCGCCCCGGCCATCGGGCGGTTATTTTTTAGCGCAGCTGTGCCCGCGGTCTATTTTTGGCACACGGAGGCCGCTCGTAAAGTCTCGCCCCATTTCGAGTCCGGCGGACGAACATGGCCAGTCCCACCCCCCAAGGCTATAACCCACCCGTTTTTGTGGCCTTTTTCCGTTGGGCGAATTTCGCGCCCCGGCGTTCGGGGAGGTAATTTTTGGGCGCGGCTGTGCCCGACGCCTATGTTTGCCACACGGAGGCCACTCGCAAAGTCTCACCCCATTCCGAGTCCGGCGGACTAACTTGGCCAACCCCACCCCGCAAGGCTATAGCTCACCCGTTTTTGTGGCCTTTTTCTGCTGGACGAACTTGGCGCCACGGTCTTCGGGCGGTTATTTTTGTGCGCGGATGTGTCCGCGGCCTATGTTTGGCACACGGAGGCCGCTCGCAAAGTCTCACCCCATTCCGAGTCCGGCGGACGAACTTGGACAGCCCTACCCCCCAAGGCTATAGCCCACCCGTTTTTATGGCCTTGTTCCGCTGGATGAACTTGGCACCCCGGCCTTCGGGCGGTTATTTTTCGGCGCGGCTGTGCCCGCGGCCAATTTTTGGAACACAGAGGCCACTCGAAAAGTCTCGCCCCATTGCGAGTCCGGCGGACGAACTTGACCTGCCACACCCCCCAAGGCTCTAGCCCACCCGTTTTTGTGGCCTTTTTCCGCTGGACGAACTTGGCGCCCCGGCCTTCGGGCAGTTATTTTTGTGCGAGGCTGTGCCCGCGGCCTATTTTTGGCGCACGGAGTCCGCTCGCAAAGTCTCACCCCATTCCGAGTCCGGCGGACGAACTTGGCCAGCCCCACCCACCAAGGCTATAGCCCACCCGTTTTTGTTGCCTTTTTCCGCTGGACGAACTTGGTGCCCCGGCCTTCAGGCAGTTATTTTTTGGCGCGGCTGTGTCCATGGCCTATTTTTGGCACACGGTGGCCGTTCGCAAAGTGTCGCCCCATTCCGAGTCCGGCAGACGAACTTGGCCGGCCCAACCCCCCAAGGCTATAGCCCACCCGTTTTTGTGGCTTTTTTCCTCTGGACGAACTTGGCGCCCCGGCCTTTGGTCGGTTTTTTTTTATTGAGGCTGTGCCTACGGCCTATTTTTGGCACACGGAGGCCGCTCGCAAAGTCTCGCCCCATTCCGAGTCCGGCGGACGAACTTGGGCAGCCCCACCCGCCAAGGCTATAGCGAACCCGTTTTTGTGGCCTTTTTCGGCTGAACGAACTTAGCTCCCCGGCCTTCGGGCAGTTATTTTTGGGTGCGGCTGTGCCCGTGGCCTATTTTTGGCACACAGAGGACGCTAACAATGTCTCACCCCATTCCGAGTCCGGCGGACGAACTAGGCCAGCCCCACACCCCAAGGTTATAGCTCACCCGTTTTTGTGGCCTTTTTCCGCTGGACGAACTTGGCGCCACGGTCTTCGGGTGGTTATTGTTGGCGCGGCTGTGCCTGCGGCCTGTTTTTGGTACATGGAGGCCGGTCGCAAAGTCTCACCCAATTCCGAGTCCGGCGGACGAACTTGACCTGCCACACCCTCCAAGGCTCTAGCCCACCCGTTTTTGTGGCCTTTTTCCACTGGACGAACTTCGCGCCCCGGCCTTCGGGCAGTTATTTTTGTGTGAGGCTGTGCCCGCGGCCTATTTTTGGTGCACGGAGGCCGCTCGCAAAGTCTCGCCCCATTCCGTGTCCGGCGGACGAACTTGGCCAGCCCCACCCACCAAGGCTATAGCCCACCCGTTTTTGTGGCCTTTTTCCGTTGGACGAACTTGGCGCCCCGGCCTTCAGGCGGTTATTTTTGGGCGCGGCTGTGCCTGCGGCCTGTTTTTGGCACATGGAGGCCGCTCGCAAAGTCTCGCCCAATTCCGAGTCCGGCGGACGAACTTGACCTGCCACACCCCCCAAGGCTCTAGCCCACCCGTTTTTGTGGCCTTTTTCCACTAGACGAACTTGGCGCCCCGGCCTTCGGGCGGTTATTTTTGGGTGCGGCTGTGCCCGTGGCCTATTTTTAGCACACGGAGGACTCTAACAAAGTCTCACCCCATTCCGAGTCCGGCGGACGAACTAGGCCAGCCCCACACCCCAAGGTTATAGCTCACCCGTTTTTGTGGCCTTTTTCCGCTGGACGAACTTGGCGCCACGGTACTCGGGTGGGTATTTTTCGGTGCGGCTGTGCCTACGGCCTGTTTTTGGTAAACGGAGGCCACTCGCAAAGTCTCACCCAATTCCGAGTCCGGCGGACGAACTTGGCCAGCCCCAACCCCCAAGGCTATAGCCTACCCGTTTTTGTGGCCTTTTTCCGCTGGACGAACTTGGCGCCCCGGCCTTCGAGCGGTTATATTTTATTACGGCTGTGCCCGCGGCCTATTTTTGGCACACGGAGGCCGCTCGTAAAGTCTCACCCCATTTCGAGTCCGGCGGACGAACTTGGCCAGCGCCACAACCCAAGGCTATAGCCCACCCGTTTTTGTGGCCTTTATCCGCTGGACGAACTTAGCGCCCCGGCCTTCGGGTGGTTATTTCTCATCGCCGCTGTGCCCGCGGCCTATTTTTGGCACACGGAGACCGCTCGCAAAGTCTCGTCCCATTCCGAGTCCGGCGGACGAACTTGGCCTGCCCCACCCGCCAAGGCTATAGCCTAGCCGTTTTTGTGGCCTTTTTCCGCTGGACGAACTTGGCGCCCCGAACTTCGGGCTGTCATTTTTTATTGCGGCCGTGCCCGCGGCCTATTTTTGGCACACGAAGGCCGCTCGCAATGTCTCGCCCCATTCCGAGTCCGGCGGCCGAACTTGGCCAGCCCCCCCCCCCCCAAGGCTATACCCCACCCGTTTTTGTGGCCTTTTTCCGCTGGACGAACTTGGCGCCCCGGCCTTCGGCGGTTATTTTTCGGCGTGGCTGTGCCCGCAGTTTATTTTTGGCACACGGAGGCTGTACGCAAAGTCTCGCCTCATTCCGAGTCCGGCGGACGAACTTGGCCAGCCCACCCCCCAAGGCTATAGCCCACCCGTTTTTGTGGCCGTTTTCCGCTTGATTTAACTTGGCGCCCGGCATTCGGACGATTATTTTGGGTTCGGCTGTGCCCGCGGCCTATTTTTGGCACATGGAGGCCGCTCGCAAAGTCTTCCCCCATTCCGAGTCCGGCGGACGAACTTGGCCAGCCCCACCCCCCAAGGCAAAAGCCCACCCGTTTTTGTAGCCATTTTCCGCTGGGCGAACTGGGCGCCTCAGCCTTCGGGCAGTTATTTCGGGTGCGGCTGTGCCCGCAGCCTATTTCTGGCAGAGGGAGGCCGTTTGCAAAGTTCGTCCCATTCCGAGTCCGGCGGACGAACTTGGCCAGCCGCACCCGCCAAGGCTATAGCCCACCCGTTTTTGTGGACTTTTTCCACTGGACGAACTTGGCGTCCTGGCCTTCGGGCGGTTATTTTTGGGCGCGGCTGTGCCCGCGGACTATTTTTGGCACACGGAGGCCGCTCGCAAAGTCTCGCCCCATTCCGAGCCCGGCGGACGAAGTTGGCCAGCCCCACGCCCCAAGGCTATAGCCCACCCATTTTTGTGGCCCTTTTCCGCTGGAGAAACTTGGCTCCCCAGCCTTCGGGCAGTTATTTTTATACGCGGCTGTGCCCGCGGCCCATTTTTGGCACACGGAGGCTGCTCGCAAAGTCTCACACCATTCTGAGTCCTGCGGACGAACTTGGCCAGCCCCACCCCCCAAGCCTATAGCCCACCCGTTTTTGTGGCCTTTTTCCGCTGGATGAACTTGGCCAACCCCACCCCCCAAGGCTATAGCCCACCCGTTTTTGTGGCCATTTTCCGCTGGGACGAACTTGGCGCCCCAGCCTTCGGCGGTTATTTTTGGCGCGGCTGTGCCTGCATGACCTATTTCTAGCACAGGGAGGCCGCTCACAAAGTCTCGTCCCATTCCGAATCCGGCGGATGAACTTGGCCAGCCCCACCCCCAAAGGCTATAGCCCACCCGTTTTTGTCGCTATTTTCCGCTAGACGAACTTGGCGCCCGAGCCTTCGGGCGGTTATTTTTGGGCGCGGCTGTACCCGGGGCCTAATTTTGGCACACGGAGGCTGCTCGTAAAGTCTCGCCCCATTCCGAGTCCGGCTGACGAACATGGCCAGTCCCACCCCCCAAGGTTATTGCCCACCCGTTTTTGTGGCCTTTTTCCGCTGGACGAACTTGGTGTCCCGTCCTTCGGGCGGTTATTTTTGGGCGCGGCTGTGCCCGCGGCCTATTTTTCGCACACGGAGGGCCCTCGCAAAGTTTCGCGCCATTCCGAGTCCGGCGGACGAAGTTGGCCAGCGCCACCCAACAAGGCTATAGCCCACCCGTTTTTGTGGCCTTTTTCCGCGGGACGAACTTGGCGCCCCGGTCTTCGGGTGGTTATTTTTGGACGCGCCTGTGCCCGCGGCCTATTTTTGGCACACGGAGGCCCCTCGCAAAGTCTCGCGCCATTGCGAGTGCGGCGGACAAAGTTGGCCAGCCCCACCCCCCAAGGCTATAGCCCACCCGTTTTTGTGGCCTTTTTCCGCTGGACGAACTTGGCGCCCCGGCCTTCGGGTGGTTATTTTTGGCACACGGAGGGCCCTCGCAAAGTCTCGCTCCATTCCGAGTCCGGCGGACGAAGTTCGCCAGCCCCACCCCCCAAGGCTATAGCCCACCCGTTTTTGTGGCCTTTTTCCGCTGGACGAACTTGTCGCCCCGGCCTTCGGGCAGTTATTTTTGGGCGCGGCTGTGGCCGCGGCCTATTTTTGAGACACGGAGGCCCCTCGCAAAGTCTCGCGTCATTCCGAGTCCGGCGGACGAAGGTTGCCAGCCCCACCCCCCAACGCTATAGCCCACCCGTTTTTGTGGCCTTTTTCCGCTGGGCGAACTTGGCACCCCGGCCTTCGGGCGGTTTTTTTTGAGTGCGGCTGTGTCCGCGGCCTAGTTTTGGTACACGGAGTGCCCTCACAAAGTCTCGCGCCATTCCGAGTCCGGCGGACGAAGTTGGCCAGCCCCACCCCCCAAGGCTATGCCCCACCCGTTTTGTGGCCTTTTTCGCTGGACGAACTTGGCGCCCCGGCCTTCGGGCGGTTTTTTTTGAGTGCGGCTGTGTCCGCGGCCTAGTTTTGGTACACGGAGGGCCCTCGCAAAGTCTCGCTCCATTCCGAGTCCAGCGGACGAAGTTGGCCAGCCCCACCCCCCAAGGCTATGCCCCACCCGTTTTTGTGGCCTTTTTCGCTGGACGAACTTGGCGCCCCGGCCTTCGGGCGGTTATTTTTGGGCGCGGCTGCGCCCGCGGCCTATTTTTAGCACACGGAGGGCCCTCGTAAAGTTTCGCGCCATTCCAAGTCCGGCGGACGAAGTTGGCCAGCCCCACCCAACAAGGCTATAGCCCACCCGTTTTTGTGGCCTTTTTCCGCGGGACGAGCTTGGCGCCCCGGTCTTCGGGTGGTTATTTTTGGACGCGGCTGTGCCCGCGCCCTATTTTTGGCACATGGAGGCCCCTCGCAAAGTCTCGCGCCATTCCGAGTGTGGCGGACGAAGTCGGCCAGCCCCACCCCCCAAGGCTATAGCCCACCCGTTTTTGTGGCCTTTTTCCGCTGGACGAACTTGGCGCCCCGGTCTTCGGGCACTTATTTTTGGGCTCGGCTGTCCCCGCGGCCTATTTTTTTCACACGGAGGGCCCCCGTAAGGTCTCGCGCCATTCCGAGTCCGGCGGACGAAGTTGGCCAGCCCCACCCCCCAAGGCTATAGCCCACCCGTTTTTGTGGCCTTTTTCCGCTGGACGAACTTGGCGCCCCGGCCTTCGGGTGGTTATTTTTGGCACACGGAGGGCCCTCGCAAAGTCTCGCTCCATTCCGAGTCCGGCGGACGAAGTTCGCCAGCCCCACCCCCCAAGGCTATAGCCCACCCGTTTTTGTGGCCTTTTTCCGCTGGACGAACTTGTCGCCCCGGCCTTCGGGCAGTTATTTTTGGGCGCGGCTGTGGCCGCGGCCTATTTTTGAGACACGGAGGCCCCTCGCAAAGTCTCGCGTCATTCCGAGTCCGGCGGACGAAGGTTGCCAGCCCCACCCCCCAACGCTATAGCCCACCCGTTTTTGTGGCCTTTTTCCGCTGGGCGAACTTGGCACCCCGGCCTTCGGGCGGTTTTTTTTGAGTGCGGCTGTGTCCGCGGCCTAGTTTTGGTACACGGAGTGCCCTCACAAAGTCTCGCGCCATTCCGAGTCCGGTGGACGAAGTTGGCCAGCCCCACCCCCCAAGGCTATAGCCCACCCGTTTTTGTGGCCTTTTTCCGCTGGACGAACTTGGCGCCCCGGCCTTCGGGTGGTTATTTTTGGGCGCGGCTGTGCCCGCGGCCTATTTTTTGCACACGGAGGGCCCTCGCAAAGTCTCGCTCCATTCCGAGTCCAGCGGACGAAGTTGGCCAGCCCCACCCCCCAAGGCTATGCCCCACCCGTTTTTGTGGCCTTTTTCGCTGGACGAACTTGGCGCCCCGGCCTTCGGGCGGTTATTTTTGGGCGCGGCTGCGCCCGCGGCCTATTTTTAGCACACGGAGGGCCCTCGTAAAGTTTCGCGCCATTCCAAGTCCGGCGGACGAAGTTGGCCAGCCCCACCCAACAAGGCTATAGCCCACCCGTTTTTGTGGCCTTTTTCCGCGGGACGAGCTTGGCGCCCCGGTCTTCGGGTGGTTATTTTTGGACGCGGCTGTGCCCGCGCCCTATTTTTGGCACATGGAGGCCCCTCGCAAAGTCTCGCGCCATTCCGAGTGTGGCGGACGAAGTCGGCCAGCCCCACCCCCCAAGGCTATAGCCCACCCGTTTTTGTGGCCTTTTTCCGCTGGACGAACTTGGCGCCCCGGCCTTCGGGCACTTATTTTTGGGCTCGGCTGTCCCCGCGGCCTATTTTTTTCACACGGAGGGCCCCCGTAAGGTCTCGCGCCATTCCGAGTCCGGCGGACGAAGTTGGCCAGCCCCACCTCCCAAGGCTATAGCCCACCCGTTTTTGTGGCCTTTTTCCGCTAGACGAACTTGGCGCCCCGGCCTTCGGGCGGTTATTTTTGGGCGCGGCTGTGCTCGCGGCCAATTTTTGGCACACGGAGGCCCCTCGCAAAGTCTCGCGCCATTCCGAGTCCGGCGGACGAAGTTGGCCAGCCCCACCTGCCAAGGCTATAGCCCACCCGTTTTTGTGGCCTTTTTCCGCTGGACGAACTTGGCGCTCCGGCCTTCAGGCGGTTATTTTTGGTACACGGAGGGCCCTCGCAAAGTCTCGATCCATTCCGAGTCCTGCTGACAAAGTTGGCCAGCCCCACCCCCCAAGGCTATAGCCCACCCGTTTTGTGGCCTTTTTCCGCTGGATGAACTTGGCGCCCCGGCCTTCGGGCGGTTATTTTTGGGAGCGACTGTGCCCACGGCCTATTTTTGGCACACGGAGGGCCCTCAAAAAGTTTCGCTCCATTCCGAGTCCGGCAGACGAAGTTGGCCAGCCCCACCCAATAAAGCTATAGCCCACCCGTTTTTGTGGCCTTTTTCCGCGGGACGAACTTGGCGCCCCGGTCTTCGGGTGGTTATTTTTCGGCGCGGCTGTGCCCGCGTCCTATTTTTGGCACATGGAGGGCCCTCGCAAAGTCTCGCTCCATTCCGAGTCCGGCGGATGAAGTTCGCCAGCCCCACCCCCCAAGGCTATAGCCCACCAGTTTTTGTGGCCTTTCTCCGCTGGACGAACTTGGCGCCCCGGCCTTCGGGCGGTTATTTTTGGGCTTGGCTGGGCCTGCGGCCTATTTTTTTCACACGGAGGGCGCTCGCAAAGTCTCACTCCATTCCGAGTACGGCGGACGAAGTTGGCCAGCCCCACCCCCCAAGGCTATAGCCCACCCTTTTTTGTGGTCTTTTTCCGCAGGACGAACTTGGCGCCCCGGTCTTTGGGTGGATATTTTTGGGCGCGGCTGTGCCCGCGGCCTATTTTTGGCACACGGAGGCCCCTCGCAAAGTCTCGCGCCATTCCCAGTCCGGCGGACGAAGTTGGCCAGCCCCACCCTCCAAGGCTATAGCCCACCCGTTTTTGTGGCCTTTTTCCGCTGGACGAACTTGGTGCCCCGGCCTTCGGGGGGTTATTTTTGGGCGCGGCTGTGCCCGCGGCCTATTTTTGGCATACGTAGGCCCCTCGCAAAGTCTCGCTCCATTCCGAGTCCGGCGGATGAAGTTGGCCAGCCCCACCCTCCAAGTCTATAGCCCCCCCGTTTTGTGGCCTTTTTCCGCTGGACGAACATGTCGCCCCGGCCTTCGGGCGGTTATTTTTGGGCGCGGCTGTGTCCGCGGCCTATTTTTGGCACACTGAGGGCCCTCGCAAAGTCTCGCGCCATTCCGAGTCCGGCTGACGAAGTTGGCCAGCCCCACCCCCCAAGGCTATAGCCCACCCGTTTTTGTGGTCTTTTTCCGCTGGACGAACTTGGCGCCCCGGCCTTCGGGCGGTTATTTTTCGGTGCAGCTGTGCCCGCGGCCTATTTTTGGCACACGGAGGCCCCTCGCAAAGTATGGCACCATTCCGAGTCCGGCGGACGAAGATGGCCAGCCTCACCCCCCAAGGCTATAGCCCACCCGTTTTTGTGGCCTTTTTCCGCAGGACGAACTTGGCGCCCCGGTCTTTGGGTGGATATTTTTGGGCGCGGCTGTCCCCGCGGCCTATTTTTGGCACACGGAGGCCCCTCGCAAAGTCTCGCGCCATTCCCAGTCCGGCGGACGAAGTTGGCCAGCCCCACCCTCCAAGGCTATAGCCCACCCGTTTTTGTGGCCTTTTTCCGCTGGACGAACTTGGTAACCCGGCCTTCGGGCACTTCTTTTTGGGCGCGGCTGTCCCCGCGGCCTATATTTGGCACACGGAGACCCCTCGCAAAGTCTCGTGCCATTCCGAGTCCGGCGGACGAAGTTGGCCAGCCCCACCCCCCAAGGCTATAGCCCACCCGTTTTTGTGGCCTTTTTCCGCTGGACGAACTTGGCGCCCCGGCCTTTGTGCGGTTATTTTTGGGCGGCTTTGCCCGCGGCCTATTTTTGGCAAACGGAGGCCTCTCGTAAAGTCTCGCGCCATTCCGAGTCCGGCGGACGAAGTGGGCCAGCCCCACCCCCCAAGGCTATAGCCCACCCGATTTTGTGGCCTTTTTCCGCTGGACGAACTTGGCGCCCCGGCCTTCGGGCGGTTATTTTTGGGCGGCTGTGCCCGCGGCCTATTTTTGGCACATGGAGGCCCCTCGCAAAGTCTCGCGCCATTCCGAGTCCGGCGGACGAAGTGGGCAAGCCCCACCCCCCAAGGCTATAGCCCACCCGATTTTGTGGCCTTTTTCCGCTGGACGAACTTGGCGCCCCGGCCTTCGGGCGGTTATTTTTGGGCGGCGGTGACCGCGGCCTATTTTTAGCACACGGAGGCCCCTCGCAAAGTCTCGCGCCATTCCGAGTCCGGCGGACGAAGTTTGCCCGCCCCATCCTCCAAGGCTATAGCCCACCCGTTTTTGTGGCCTTTTTCCGCTGGGGGGTTTGGGCGCACCGACCTTCGGGCGGTTATTTTTGGGCGGAGCTGTGCCCGCGGCCTATTTTTGGCACACGGAGGCGCCTCGCAAAGTCTCGCGCCATTCCGAGTCCGGCGGACGAAGTTGGCCAGCCCCACCCCCCAAGGCTATAGCCCACCCATTTTTGTGGCCTTTTCCCGCAGGACGAACTTAGCGGCCCGGCCTTCGGGCGGGTATTTTTGGGCGCGGCTGTGACCGCGGCCTATTTTCGGTACACGGAGGCGCCTCGCAAAGTCTCGCGCCATTCCGAGTCCGGCGGACGAAGTTTGCCCGCCCCATCCTCCAAGGCTATAGCCCACCCGTTTTTGTGGCCTTTTTCCGCTGGACGAACTTGGTGCCCCGGCCTTCGGACGGGTATTTTTTAGCGCGGCTTTGCCCGCGGCCTATTTTTGGTACACGGAGGTGCCTCGCAAAGTCTCGCGCCATTCCGAGTCCGGCGGACGAAGTTGGCCAGCCCCACCCCCCAAGGCTACAGCCCACCCGTTTTTGTGGCCTTTTTCCGCTGGACGAACTTGGCGCCCCGGCCTTCGGGCGGGTATTTTTGGGCGGAGCTGTGCCCGCGGCCTATTTTTGGCACACGGAGATGCCTCGCAAAGTCTCGCGCCATTCCGAGTCCGGCGGACGAAGTGGGCCACCTCCACCCCCCAAGGCTATTGCCCACCCGTTTTTGTGGCCTTTTTCCCCTGAACGAACTTGGCGCCCCGGCCTTCGGGCGGGTATTTTTGGGCGCGGCTGTGACCGCGGCCTATTTTTGGCACACGGAGGTGTCTCGCAAAGTCTTGCGCCATTCCGAGTCCGGCGGACGAAGTTGGCCAGCCCCACCCACCAAGGCTATAGCCCACCCGTTTTTGTGGCCTTTTTCCGCTGGACGAACTTGGCGCCCCAGCCTTCGGGCGGGTATTTTTGGGCGTGGCTGTGCCCGCGGCCTATTTTTGGCACACGTAGGTGCCTCGCAAAGTCTCGCGCCATTCCGAGTCCGGCGGACGAAGTGGGCCAGCCCCATCCCCAAAGGCTATCGCCACCCGTTTTTGGGCCATTTTTCCGCTGGACGAACTTGGCGCCCCGGCCTTCGGGCGGTTATTTTTGGGCGCGGCTGTGCCCACGGCCTAGTTTTCGCACGCGGAGGCCGCTCGCAATGTCTCGCCCCATTCCGAGTCCGGCGGACGAAGTTGGCCATCCCCTCCCCCCAAGGCTATAGCCCACCCGTTTTTTGGCCATTTTTCCGCTGGGGGGTTTGGGCGCGCCGAACTTCGGGCGGTTATTTCTGGGCGCGGCTGTGTCTGCGGCCTATTTTTGGCACGTGAAGGCCATTCGCAAAGTCTCGCCCCATTCCGAGTCCGGGGGAAGAAATTGGCCAGCCCCTCCCCCCAAGGCTATGGCCCACCCGTTTTTTGGCCATTTTTCCGCTGGACGAACTTGGCACCCCGGCCTTCGGGCGGTTATTTCTGGGCGCCGCTGTGCCTGAGGCCTATTTTTGACACGCGGAGGCCGCTCGCAAAGTCTCGCCTCATTCCGAGTCCGGGGGAAAAAGTTGGCCAGCCCCTCCCCCCAAGGCCATAGCCCACCCGTTTTTTGGCCATTTTTCTGCTGGACGAACTTGGCGCCCTGGCCTTCGGGCAGTTATTTTTGGGCGCGGCAGTGCCCACGGCCTATTTTTCGCACGCGGAGGCCGCTCGCAAACTCTCGTCCCATTCCGAGTCCGGCGGATGAAGTTGGCCAGCCCCTCCCCCCAAGGCTATAGCCCACCCGTTTTTTGGCCATTTTTCCGCTGGGGGGTTTGGGCGCGCCGACCTTCGGGCGGTTATTTCTAGGCGCGGCTGTTCCTGCGGCCTATTTTTGGCACGCGAAGGCCGTTCGCAAAGTCTCGCCCCATTCCGAGTCCGGGGGAAGAAGTTGGCCAGCCCCTCCCCCCAAGGCTATAGCCCACCCGTTTTTTGGCCATTTTTCCGCTGGAAGAACTTGGCGCCCCGGCCTTCGGGCGGTTATTTCTGGGCGTGGCTTTGCCTACGGCCTATTTTTGGCACGCGAAGGCCGTTCGCAAAGTCTCGCCCCATTCCGAGTCCGGGGGAAGAAGTTGGCCAGCCCCTCCCCCCAAGGCTATAGCCCACCCGTTTTTTGGCCATTTTTCCGCTGGGGGGTTTGGGCGCACCGACCTTCCGGCGGTTATTTCTGGGCGCGGCTGTGCCTGCGGCCTATTTTTGGCACGCGAAGGCAGTTCGCAAAGTCTCGCCCCATTCCGAGTCCGGGGGAAGAAGTTGGCCAGCCCCTCCCCCCAAGGCTATAGCCCACCCGTTTTTGGTCCATTTTTCCGCTGGGGGGTTTGGGCGCGCCGACCTTCGAGGGGTTATTTTTGGGCGCGGCTATGGCCGCGGCCTATTTTTCGCACGCGGAGGCCGTTCGCAAAGTCTCGCCCCATTCCGAGTCCGGCGGACGAAGTTGGCCAGCCCCTCCCCCAAGGCTATAGCCCACCCGTTTTTTTGCCATTTTTCCGCTGGACGAACTTGGCACCCCGGCCTTCGGGCGGTTATTTCTGGGCGCCGCTGTGCCTGAGGCCTATTTTTGACACGCGGAGGCCGCTCGCAAAGTCTCGCCTCATTCCGAGTCCGGGGGAAAAAGTTGGCCAGCCCCTCCCCCCAAGGCCATAGCCCACCCGTTTTTTGGCCATTTTTCTGCTGGACGAACTTGGCGCCCTGGCCTTCGGGCAGTTATTTTTGGGCGCGGCAGTGCCCACGGCCTATTTTTCGCACGCGGAGGCCGCTCGCAAACTCTCGTCCCATTCCGAGTCCGGCGGATGAAGTTGGCCAGCCCCTCCCCCCAAGGCTATAGCCCACCCGTTTTTTGGCCATTTTTCCGCTGGGGGGTTTGGGCGCGCCGACCTTCGGGCGGTTATTTCTAGGCGCGGCTGTTCCTGCGGCCTATTTTTGCACGCGAGGCCGTTCGCAAAGTCTCGCCCCATTCCGAGTCCGGGGAAGAAGTTGGCCAGCCCTCCCCCAAGGCTATAGCCCACCCGTTTTTGGCCATTTTCCGCTGGAAGAACTTGGCGCCCGGCCTTCGGGCGGTTATTTCTGGGCGTGGCTTTGCCTACGGCCTATTTTTGCACTTGCGAAGGCCGTTCGCAAAGTCTCGCCCCATTCCGAGTCCGGGGAAGAAGTTGGCCAGCCCTCTCCCCAAGGCTATAGCCCACCCGTTTTTGGCCATTTTTCCGCTGGGGTTTGGGCGCACCGACCTTCCGGCGGTTATTTCTGGGCGCGGCTGTGCCTGCGGCCTATTTTTGGCACGCGAAGGCAGTTCGCAAAGTCTCGCCCAATTCCGAGTCCGGGGGAAGAAGTTGGCCAGCCCCTCCCCCCAAGGCTATAGCCCACCCGTTTTTGGTCCATTTTTCCGCTGGGGGGTTTGGGCGCGCCGACCTTCGAGGGTTATTTTTGGCGCGGCTATGGCCGCGCCTATTTTTGGCACGCGGAGGCCGTTCGCAAAGTCTCGCCCCATTCCGAGTCCGGCGGACGAAGTTGGCCAGCCCCTCCCCCAAGGCTATAGCCCACCCGTTTTTTTGCCATTTTTCCGCTGGACGAACTTGGCGCCCCGGCCTTCGAGTGGTTAATTTTTGGCGCGGCTGTGCCCGCGGGCTATTTTTGGTACGCGGAGGCCGCTCGCAAAGTCTCGCCCCATTCCGAGTCCGGCGGACGAAGTTGGCCAGCCCCTCCCCCCAAGGCTATAGCCCACCCGTTTTTTGGCCATTTTTCCGCTGGAAGAACTTGGCGCCCCGGCCTTCGGGCGGTTATTTCTGGGCGCGGCTTTGCCTGCGGCCTATTTTTGGCACGCGGAGGCCGCTCGCAAAGTCTCGCCCCATTCCGAGTCCGGGGGAAGAAGATGGCCAGCCCCTCCCCCCAAGGCTATAGCCCACACGTTTTTTGGCCATTTTTCCGCTGGACGAACTTGGCGCCCCCGCCTTCGGGCAGTAATTTTTGGGCGCGGCTGTGTCCGCGGCCTATTTTTCGTACGCGGAGGCCGCTCGCAAAGTCTCATCCTATTCCGAGTCCGGCGAACGAAGTTGGCCAGCCCCTCCCCCCAAGGCTATAGCCCACCCGTTTTTTGGCCATTTTTCCGCTGGGGGGTTTGGGCGCACCGACCTTCGGGCGGTTATTTCTGGGCGCAGCTGTGCCTGCGGCCTATTTTTGGCACGCGAAGGCCGTTCGCAAAGTCTCGCCCCATTCCGAGTCCGGGGGAAGAAGTTGGCCAGCCCCTCCCCCCAAGGCTATAGCCCACCCGTTTTTTGGCCATTTTTCCGCTGGAAGAACTTGGCGCCCCGGCCTTCGGGCGGTTATTTCTGGGCGTGGCTTTGCCTACGGCCTATTTTTGGCACGCGAAGGCCGTTCGCAAAGTCTCGCCCCATTCCGAGTCCGGGGGAAGAAGTTGGCCAGCCCCTCCCCCCAAGGCTATAGCCCACCCGTTTTTTGGCCATTTTTCCGCTGGGGGGTTTGGGCGCACCGACCTTCCGGCGGTTATTTCTGGGCGCGGCTGTGCCTGCGGCCTATTTTTGGCACGCGAAGGCAGTTCGCAAAGTCTCGCCCCATTCCGAGTCCGGGGGAAGAAGTTGGCCAGCCCCTCCCCCCAAGGCTATAGCCCACCCGTTTTTGGTCCATTTTTCCGCTGGGGGGTTTGGGCGCGCCGACCTTCGAGGGGTTATTTTTGGGCGCGGCTATGGCCGCGGCCTATTTTTGGCACGCGGAGGCCGTTCGCAAAGTCTCGCCCCATTCCGAGTCCGGCGGACGAAGTTGGCCAGCCCCTCCCCCAAGGCTATAGCCCACCCGTTTTTTTGCCATTTTTCCGCTGGACGAACTTGGCGCCCCGGCCTTCGAGTGGTTAATTTTTGGCGCGGCTGTGCCCGCGGGCTATTTTTGGTACGCGGAGGCCGCTCGCAAAGTCTCGCCCCATTCCGAGTCCGGCGGACGAAGTTGGCCAGCCCCTCCCCCCAAGGCTATAGCCCACCCGTTTTTTGGCCATTTTTCCGCTGGAAGAACTTGGCGCCCCGGCCTTCGGGCGGTTATTTCTGGGCGCAGCTGTGCCTGCGGCCTATTTTTGGCACGCGAAGGCCGTTCGCAAAGTCTCGCCCCATTCCGAGTCCGGGGGAAGAAGTTGGCCAGCCCCTCCCCCCAAGGCTATAGCCCACCCGTTTTTTGGCCATTTTTCCGCTGGGGGGTTTGGGCGCACCGACCTTCCGGCGGTTATTTCTGGGCGCGGCTGTGCCTGCGGCCTATTTTTGGCACGTGAAGGCAGTTCGCAAAGTCTCGCCCCATTCCGAGTCCGGGGGAAGAAGTTGGCCAGCCCCTCCCCCCAAGGCTATAGCCCACCCGTTTTTGGTCCATTTTTCCGCTGGGGGGTTTGGGCGCGCCGACCTTCGAGGGGTTATTTTTGGGCGCGGCTATGCCCGCGGCCTATTTTTGGCACGCGGAGGCCGTTCGCAAAGTCTCGCCCCATTCCGAGTCCGGCGGAGGAAGTTGGCCAGCCCCTCCCCCAAGGCTATAGCCCACCCGTTTTTTGGCCATTTTTCCGCTGGACGAACTTGTCGCCCGGGCCTTCGAGTGGTTAATTTTTGGCGCGGCTGTGCCCGCGGGCTATTTTTGGCACGCGGAGGCCGCTCGCAAAGTCTCGCCCCATTCCGAGTCCGGCGGACGAAGTTGGCCAGCCCCTCCCCCCAAGGCTATAGCCCACCCGTTTTTTGGCCATTTTTCCGCTGGACGAACTTGGCGCCCCGGCCTTCGAGCGGTTAATTTTTGGCGCGGCTGTGCCCGCGGGCTATTTTTGGCACGCGGCGGCCGCTCGCAAAGTCTCGCCCCATTCCGAGTCCGGCGGACGAAGTTGGCCAGCCCCTCCCCCCAAGGCTATAGCCCACCCGTTTTTTGGTCATTTTTCCGCTGGACGAACTTGGCGCCCCGGCCTTCGGGCGGTTAATTTTTGACGCGGCTGTGTCCGCGGCCTATTTTTGGCACGCGGAGGCCGCTCGCAAAGTCTCGCCCCATTCCGAGTCCGGCGGACGAAGTGGGCCAGCCCCTCCCCCCAAGGCTATAGCCCACACGTTTTTTGGCCATTTTTCCGCTAGACGAACTTGGCGCCCCCGCCTTCGGGCAGTAATTTTTGGGCGCGGCTGTGTCCGCGGCCTATTTTTCGTACGCGGAGGCCGCTCGCAAAGTCTCATCCCATTCCGAGTCCGGCGAACGAAGTTGGCCAGCCCCTCCCCCCAAGGCTATAGCCCACCCGTTTTTTGGCCATTTTTCCGCTGGGGGGTTTGGGCGCACCGACCTTCGGGCAGTAATTTCTGGGCGCGGCTTTGCCTGCGGCCTATTTTTGGCACGTGAAGGCCATTCGCAAAGTCTCGCCCCATTCCGAGTCCGGGGGAAGAAGTTGGCCAGCCCCTCCCCCCAAGGCTATAGCCCACACGTTTTTTGGCCATTTTTCCACTGGACGAACTTGGCGCCCCCGCCTTCGGGCAGTAATTTTTGGGTGCGGCTGTGTCCGTGGCCTATTTTTCGTATGCGGAGGCCGCTCGCAAAGTCTCATTCCATTCCGAGTCCGGCGAACGAAGTTGGCCAGCCCCTCCCCCCAAGGCTATAGCCCACCCGTTTTTTGGCCATTTTTCCGCTGGGGGGTTTGGGCGCACCGACCTTCGGGCGGTTATTTCTGGGCGCGGCTATGCCTGCGGCCTATTTTTGGCACGCGAAGGCCGTTCGCAAAGTCTCGCCCCATTCCGAGTCCGGGGGAAGAAGTTGGCCAGCCCCTCCCCCCAAGGCTATAGCCCACCCGTTTTTTGGCCATTTTTCCGCTGGAAGAACTTGGCGCCCCGGCCTTCGGGATATTATTTCTTGGCGCGGCTTTGCCTGCGGCCTATTTTTGGCACGCGGAGGCTGCTCGCAAAGTCTCGCCCCGTTCCGAGTCCGGGGGAAGAAGATGGCCAGCCCCTCCCCCCAAGGCTATAGCCCACACGTTTTTTGGCCATTTTTCCGCTGGACGAACTTGGCGCCCCGGCCTTCGGGCAGTAATTTTTGGGCGCGGCTGTGTCCATGCCTATTTTTCATGCGCGGGGCCGCTCGCAAAGTCTCATCCCATTCCGAGTCCGCGAACGAGTTGGCCAGCCCTCCCCCAAGGCTATAGCCCACCCGTTTTTGGCCATTTTTCCGCTGGGGTTTGGGCGCACCGACCTTCGGCGGTTATTTCTGGAGTGCGGCTGTGCCTGCGGCCTATTTTTGGCACGCGGAGGCCTCACGCAAAGTCTCGCCCCATTCCGAGTCCGGGAAGAAGTTGGCCAGCCCCTCCCCAAGGCTATAGCCCACCCGTTTTTGTCCATTTTTCCGCTGGGGGTTTGGGCGCCAACCTTCGAGGGTTATTTTTGGGCGCGGCTATGCCCAAGGCCTATTTTTGCACGCTGGAGGCCGTTCGCAAAGTCTCGCCCTATTCCGAGTCCGGCGGACGAGTTGGCCAGCCCCTCCCCAAGGCTATAGCCCACCCGTTTTTGGTCATTTTTCCGCTGGACGAACTTGGCGCCCCCGGCCATCGGGAGGTTATTTTTTGGCGCGGCTGTGGCCACGGCCAATTTGTTGCACGCGGAGGCTGCTCGCAAAGTCTCGCCCCATTCCGAGTCAGGCGGACGAAGTTGGCCAGCCCCTCCCCCCAAGGCTATAGCCCACCCGTTTTTTGGCCATTTTTCCGCTGGACAAACTTGGCGCCCCGGCCTTCGGGCGGTTAATTTTTGGCGCGGCTGTGCCCGCGGGCTAATTTTTACACGGGGAGGCCGCTCGCAAAGTCTCGCCCCATTCCGAGTCAGGCGGACGAAGTTGGCCAGCCCCTCCCCCCAAGGCTATAGCCCACCCGTTTTTTGGTCATTTTTCCGCTGGACGAACTTGGCGCCCCGGCCTTCGGGCGGTTAATTTTTGGCGCGGCTGTGCCCGCGGCCTATTTTTGGCACGCGGAGGCCGCTCGCAAAGTCTCGCCCCATTCCGAGTCCGGCGGACGAAGTTGGCCAGCCCCTCCCCCCAAGGCTATAGCCCACCCGTTTTTTGGCCATTTTTCCGCTGGACGAACTTGGCGCCCCGGCCTTCGGGCGGTTATTTTTGGGCGCGGCTGTGCCCGCGGCCTAATTTTTACACGTTTAGGCCGCTCGCAAAGTCTCGCCCCATTCCGAGTCCGGCGGACGAAGTGGGCCAGCCCCTCCCCCCAAGGCTATAGCCCACCCGTTTTTTGGCCATTTTTCCACTGGACGAACTTGACGCCCCGGCCTTCGGGCTGTTATTTTTGGGTGCGGCTGTGCCTGTAGCCTATTTTTGGCACGTGGCGGCCACTCGCAAAGTCTCACCTTATTCCGAGTCCGGCGGACGAAGTCGGCCAGCCCTTCCATCCAAGGCTACAGCCCACCCGTTTTTTGGCCATTTTTCCACTGGACGAACTTGGCGCCCCGGCCTTCGGGCTGTTATTTTTGGGGACGGCCGTGCCCGCGGCCTATTTTTAGCAGGCGGAGGCCGTTCGCAAAGTCTCGCCCCATTCCGAGTCCGGCGGACGAAGTTGGCCACCCCCTCCCCCCAAGGCTATAGCCCACCCGTTTTTTGGCCATTTTTCCGCTGGGGGGTTTGGTCGCGCCGACCTTCGGGGGGTTATTTTTGGGCGCGGCTGTGGCCGCGGCCTATTTTTGGCACGCGGAGGCCACTCGCAAAGTCTCGTCCCATTCCGAGTCCGGCGGACGAAGTTGGCCACCCCCTCCCCCCAAGGCTGTAGCCCACCCGTTTGTTGGCCATTTTTCCGCTGGGGGGTTTGGTCGCGCCGACCTTCGGGGGGTTATTTTTGGGCGCGGCTGTGGCCGCGGCCTATTTTTGGCACGCGGAGGCCACTCGCAAAGTCTCGTCCCATTCCGAGTCCGGCGGACGAAGTTGGCCAGCTCCTCCCCCCAAGGCTGTAGCCCACCCGTTTTTTGGCCATTTTTCCGCTGGACGAACTTGGCGCCCCGGTCTTCGGTCGGTTATTTCTGGGCGTGGCTGTGGCTGCGGCCTATTTTTGGCACGCGGAGGCCGCTCGCAAAGTCTCGCCCCATTCCGAGTCCGGCGGACGAAGTTGGCCAGCCCCTCCCCCCAAGGCTATAGCCCACCCGTTTTTTGGCCATTTTTCCGCTTGGGGGTTTGGGCGCTCCGACCTTCGGGGGGTTATTTTTGGGTACGGCTGTGCCCGCGGCCTATTTTTCGAACGCGGAGGCCGCTCGCAAAGTCTCGTCCCATTCCGAGTCCGGCGGACGAAGTTGGCCAGCCCCTCCCCCCAACGCTATAGACCACCCGTTTGTTGGCCATTTTTCCGCTGGACGAACTAGGCGCCCCGACCTTCGGGCTGTTATTTTTGGGCACGGCTGTGCCCACGGCCTATTTTTGGCATGCTGAGGCCGCTCGCAAAGTCTCGCCCCATTCCGAGTCCGGCGGACGAAGTTGGCCAGCCCCTCCCCCCAAGGCTATTGCCCACCCGTTTTTTGGCCATTTTTCCGCTGGACGAACTTGGCGCCCCGGCCTTCGGGCGGTTATTTCTGGGCGCGGCTGTGCCTGCGGCCTATTGATGGCACGCGGAGGCCACTCACAAAGTCTCGCCCCATTCCGAGTCCGGGGGAAGAAGTTGGCCAGCTCCTCCCCCCAAGGCTGTAGCCCACCCGTTTTTTGGCCATTTTTCCGCTGGACGAACTTGGCGCCCCGGTCTTCGGTCGGTTATTTCTGGGCGCGGCTGTGCCTGCGGCCTATTTTTGGCACGCGGAGGCCGCTCGCAAAGTCTCGCCCCATTCCAAGTCCGGGGGAAGAAGTTCGCCAGCTCCTCCCCCCAAGCCTGTAGCCCACCCGTTGTTTGGCCATTTTTCCGCTGGACGAACTTGGCGCGCCGGCCTTCGGGCAGTTATTTTTGGGTACGGCTGTGCCCGCGGCCTATTTTTCGAACGCGGAGGCCGCTTGCAAAGTCTCGTCCCATTCCGAGTCCGGCGGACGACGTTGGCCAGCCCCTCCCCCCAAGGCTATAGCCCACCCGTTTTTTGGCCATTTTTCCGCTGGACGAACTTGGCGCCCCGGCCTTCGGGCGGTTATTTCTGGGCGCGGCTGTGCCTGCGGCCTATTTTTGGCACGCAGAGGCCACTCGCAAAGTCTCGCCCCATTCCGAGTCCGGGGGAAGAAGTTGGCCAGCTCCTCCCCCCAAGGCTGTAGCCCACCCGTTTTTTGGCCATTTTTCCGCTGGGGGTTTGGGCGCGCCAACCTTCGGGGGGTTATTTTTGGCCGTGGCTGTGCCTGCGGCCTATTTTTGGCACGCGGAGGCCGTTCGCAAAGTCTCGCCCCATTCCGAGTCCGGCGGACGAAGTGGGCCAGCCCCTCCCCCCAAGGCTATAGACCACCCGTTTTTTGGCCATTTTTCCGCTGGACGAACTAGGCGCCCCGGCCTTCGGGCTGTTATTTTTGTGCACGGCTGTGCCTGCGGCCTATTTTTGGCATGCTGAGGCCGCTTGCAAAGTCTCGCCCCATTCCGAGTCCGGCGGACGAAGTTGGCCAGCCCCTCCCCCCAAGGCTATAGCCCACCCGTTTTTTGGCCATTTTTCCGCTTGGGGGTTTGGGCGCTCCGACCTTCGGGGGGTTATTTTTGGGTACGGCTGTGCCCGCGGCCTATTTTTCGAACGCGGAGGCCGCTCGCAAAGTCTCGTCCCATTCCGAGTCCGGCGGACGAAGTTGGCCAGCCCCTCCCCCCAACGCTATAGACCACCCGTTTGTTGGCCATTTTTCCGCTGGACGAACTAGGCGCCCCGACCTTCGGGCTGTTATTTTTGGGCACGGCTGTGCCCACGGCCTATTTTTGGCATGCTGAGGCCGCTCGCAAAGTCTCGCCCCATTCCGAGTCCGGCGGACGAAGTTGGCCAGCCCCTCCCCCCAAGGCTATTGCCCACCCGTTTTTTGGCCATTTTTCCGCTGGACGAACTTGGCGCCCCGGCCTTCGGGCGGTTATTTCTGGGCGCGGCTGTGCCTGCGGCCTATTGATGGCACGCGGAGGCCACTCACAAAGTCTCGCCCCATTCCGAGTCCGGGGGAAGAAGTTGGCCAGCTCCTCCCCCCAAGGCTGTAGCCCACCCGTTTTTTGGCCATTTTTCCGCTGGACGAACTTGGCGCCCCGGTCTTCGGTCGGTTATTTCTGGGCGCGGCTGTGCCTACGGCCTATTTTTGGCACGCGGAGGCCGCTCGCAAAGTCTCGCCCCATTCCAAGTCCGGGGGAAGAAGTTCGCCAGCTCCTCCCCCCAAGCCTGTAGCCCACCCGTTGTTTGGCCATTTTTCCGCTGGACGAACTTGGCGCGCCGGCCTTCGGGTAGTTATTTTTGGGTACGGCTGTGCCCGCGGCCTATTTTTCGAACGCGGAGGCCGCTCGCAAAGTCTCGTCCCATTCCGAGTCCGGCGGACGACGTTGGCCAGCCCCTCCCCCCAAGGCTATAGCCCACCCGTTTTTTGGCCATTTTTCCGCTGGACGAACTTGGCGCCCCGGCCTTCGGGCGGTTATTTCTGGGCGCGGCTGTGCCTGCGGCCTATTGATGGCACGCGGAGGCCACTCGCAAAGTCTCGCCCCATTCCAAGTCCGGGGGAAGAAGTTGGCCAGCTCCTCCCCCCAAGGCTATAGACCACCCGTTTTTTGGCCATTTTTCCGCTGGACGAACTAGGCGCCCCGGCCTTCGGGCGGTTATTTCTGGGCGCGGCTGTGCCTACGGCCTATTTTTGGCACACGGAGGCCGCTCGCAAAGTCTCGCCCCATTCCGAGTCCGGCGGACGAAATTGGGCAGCCCCACCCGCCAAGGCTATAGCGAACCCGTTTTTGTGGCCTTTTTCGGCTGAACGAACTTAGCTCCCCGGCCTTCGGGCAGTTATTTTTGGGTGCGGCTGTGCCCGTGGCCTATTTTTGGCACACAGAGGACGCTAACAATGTCTCACACCATTCCGAGTCCGGCGGACGAACTAGGCCAGCCCCACACCCCAAGGTTATAGCTCACCCGTTTTTGTGGCCTTTTTCCGCTGGACGAACTTGGCGCCACGGTCTCGGTGTGGTTATTGTTGGCGCGGCTGTGCCTGCGGCCTGTTTTTGGTACATGGAGGCCGCTCGCAAAGTCTCACCCAATTCCGAGTCCGGCGGACGAACTTGACCTGCCACACCCTCCAAGGCTCTAGCCCACCCGTTTTTGTGGCCTTTTTCCACTGGACGAACTTCGCGCCCCGGCCTTCGGGCGGTTATTTTTGTGTGAGGCTGTGCCCGCGGCCTATTTTTGGTGCACGGAGGCCGCTCGCAAAGTCTCGCCCCATTCCGTGTCCGGCGGACGAACTTGGCCAGCCCCACCCACCAAGGCTATAGCCCACCCGTTTTTGTGGCCTTTTTCCGTTGGACGAACTTGGCGCCCCGGCCTTCAGGCGGTTATTTTTGGGCGCGACTGTGCCTGCGGCCTGTTTTTGGCACATGGAGGCCACTCGCAAAGTCTCGCCCAATTCCGAGTCCGGCGGACGAACTTGACCTGCCACACCCCCCAAGGCTCTAGCCCACCCGTTTTTGTGGCCTTTTTCCACTGGACGAACTTGGCGCCCCGGCCTTCGGGCGGTTATTTTTGGGTGCGGCTGTGCCCGTGGCCTATTTTTAGCACACGGAGGACTCTAACAAAGTCTCACCCCATTCCGAGTCCGGCGGACGAACTAGGCCAGCCCCACACCCCAAGGTTATAGCTCACCCGTTTTTGTGGCCTTTTTCCGCTGGACGAACTTGGCGCCACGGTACTCGGGTGGGTATTTTTCGGTGCGGCTGTGCCTACGGCCTGTTTTTGGCAAACGGAGGCCACTCGCAAAGTCTCACCCAATTCCGAGTCCGGCGGACGAACTTGGCCATCCCCAACCCCCAAGGCTATAGCCTACCCGTTTTTGTGGCCTTTTTCCGCTGGACGAACTTGGCGCCCCGGCCTTCGAGCGGTTATATTTTATTACGGCTGTGCCCGCGGCCTATTTTTGGCACACGGAGGCCGCTCGTAAAGTCTCACCCCATTTCGAGTCCGGCGGACGAACTTGGCCAGCGCCACAACCCAAGGCTATAGCCCACCCGTTTTTGTGGCCTTTATCCGCTGGACGAACTTAGCGCCCCGGCCTTCGGGTGGTTATTTCTCATCGCCGCTGTGCCCGCGGCCTATTTTTGGCACACGGAGACCGCTCGCAAAGTCTCGTCCCATTCCGAGTCCGGCGGACGAACTTGGCCTGCCCCACTCGCCAAGGCTATAGCCTAGCCGTTTTTGTGGCCTTTTTCCGCTGGACGAACTTGGCGCCCCGAACTTTGGGCTGTCATTTTTTATTGCGGCCGTGCCCGCGGCCTATTTTTGGTACACGAAGGCCGCTCGCAATGTCTCGCCCCATTCCGAGTCCGGCGGCCGAACTTGGCCAGCCCCCAAGGCTATACCCACCCGCTTTTTGGGCCTTTTTCCGCTGGACGAACTTGGCGCCCGGCCTTCGGCGGTTATTTTTCGGCGTGGCTGTGCCCGCAGTTTATTTTTGGCACACGGAGGCTGTGCGCAAAGTCTCGCCTCATTCCGAGTCCGCGGACGAACTTGGCCAGCCCACCCCCCAAGGCAAAAGCCCACCCGTTTTTGTTGCCTTTTTCCTCATGACGAACTTGGCGCCCCGGCATTTGGACGATTATTTTTGGGTACGGCTGTGCCCGCGGCCTATTTTTGGCACATGGAGGCCGCTCGCAAAGTCTTCCCCCATTCCGAGTCCGGCGGACGAACTTGGCCAGCCCCACCCCCCAAGGCAAAAGCCCACCCGTTTTTGTGGCCATTTTCCATTGGGCGAATCAAGCGCCTCAGCCTTCGGGCAGTTATTTTCGGGTGCGGCTGTGCCCGCAGCCTATTTCTGGCAGAGGGAGGCCGTTTGCAAAGTTCGTCCCATTCCGAGTCCAGCGGACGAACTTGGCCAGCCGCACCCCCCAAGGCTATAGCCCACCCATTTTTGTGGCCCTTTTCCGCTGGAGAAACTTGGCTCCCCAGCCTTCGGGCAGTTATTTTTATACGCAGCTGTGCCCGCGCCCATTTTTGGCACACGAAGGCTGCTCGCAAAGTCTCACACCATTCTGAGTCCTGCGGACGAACTTGGCCAACCCCACCCCCCAAGCCTATAGCCCACCCGTTTTTGTGGCCTTTTTCCGCTGGACGAACTTGGCGCCCCGTCCTTCGGGCGGTTATTTTTGGGCGCGGCTGTGCCCGCGGCCTATTTTTTTCACACGGAAGCCGCTCGCAAAGTCTCACCCCATTCTGAGTCCGGCGGACGAACTTGGCCAGCGCCACCCCCCAAGGCTATAGCCCACCCGTTTTTGTGTCCTTTTTCCGCGGGATGAACTTGGCGCCACGGTCTTCGGGTGGTTATTGTTGGGAGCGGCTGTGCCCACGCCCTATTTTTGGTACACGGAGGCCGCTCGCAAAGTCTCGCGCGATTCCCAGTCCGGCGGACGAAGTTGGCCATCCCCACCCCCCAAGGCTATAGCCCACCCGTTTTTGTGGCCCTTTTCCGCTGGAGAAACTTGGCTTCCCGGCCTTCGGGAGGTTATTTTTATACGCGGCTGTGACTGCGGCCTATGTTTGGTACACGGAGGCTGCTCGCAAAGTCTCGCCCCATTCCGAGTCCGGCGGACGAACTTGGCCAGCCCCCCCCCAAGGCTATAGCCCACCCGTTTTTGTGGCCTTTTTCCACTGGACGAACTTGGCGCCCCGGCCTTCGGGTGGTTATTTTAGGGTGCGGCTGTCCCTGCGGCCTATTTTTGGCACACGGAAGCCGCTTGTAAAGTCTCACCCCATTCTGAGTCCGGCGGACGAACTTGGCCAGCCCCACCCCCCAAGGTTATAGCCCACCCGTTTTTGTGGCCTTTTTCCGCTGGACGAACATGGTGCCCCGTCCTTCGGGCGGTTATTTTTGGGCGCGGCTGTGACCGCGGCCTATTTTTGGCACACGGAGACCGTTCGCAAAGTCTCGTCCCATTCCGAGTCCGGCGGATGAACTTGGGCAGCCCCACCCGCCAAGGCTATAGCCTAGCCGTTTTTGTGGCCTTTTTCCGCTGGACGAACTTGGCGCCCCGAACTTGGGGCTGTTATTTTTTATTGCGGCCGTGCCCGCGGCTTATTTTTGGCACACGGAGGCTGCTCGCAAAGTCTCGCCCCATTCCGAGTCCGGCAGACGAACTTGGCCAGCCCCCCCCCAAGGCTATAGCCCACCCGTTTTTGTGGCCTTTTTCCACTGGACGAACTTGGCGCCCCGGCCTTCGGGTGGTTATTTTAGGGTACGGCTGTCCCCGCGGCCTATTTTTGGCACACGGAAGCCGCTCGTAAAGTCTCACCCCATTCTGAGTCCGACGGACGAACTTGGCCAGCCCCACCCCCCAAGGCTATAGCCCACCCGTTTTTGTGCCCTTTTTCCGCGGGATGAACTTGGCGCCACGGTCTTCGGGTGGTTATTGTTGGGAGCGGCTGTGCCCGCGGCCTATTTTTGGTACACGGAGGCCACTCGCAAAGTCTCGCCCCATTCCGAGTCCGGCGGAGGAACTTGGCCAGCGCCACCGCCCAAGGCTGTAGCCCACTCGTTTTGTGGCCTTTTTCCGCTGGATGAACTTGGCCAACCCCACCCCCCAAGGCTATAGCCCACCCGTTTTTGTGGCCATTTTCCGCTGGACGAACTTGGCGCCCCAGCCTTCGGGCGGTTATTTTTGGGCGCGGCTGTGCCCGCGGCCTATTTCTAGCACAGGGAGGCCGCTCACAAAGTCTCGTCCCATTCCGAATCCGGCGGATGAACTTGGCCAGCCCCACCCCCAAAGGCTATAGCCCACCCGTTTTTGTCGCTATTTTCCGCTAGACGAACTTGGCGCCCGAGCCTTCGGGCGGTTATTTTTGGGCGCGGCTGTACCCGGGGCCTATTTTTGGCACACGGAGGCTGCTCGTAAAGTCTCGCCCCATTCCGAGTCCGGCTGACGAACATGGCCAGTCCCACCCCCCAAGGTTATTGCCCACCCGTTTTTGTGGCCTTTTTCCGCTGGACGAACTTGGTGCCCCGTCCTTCGGGCGGTTATTTTTGGGCGCGGCTGTGCCCGCGGCCTATTTTTGGCACACGGAGACCGCTCGCAAAGTCTCATCCCATTCCGAGTCCGGCGGAAGAACTTGGCCAGCCCCACCCGCCAAGGCTAAAGCCTAGCCGTTTTTGTGGCCTTTTTCCGCTGAACGAATTTGGCGCCCCGAACTTCGGGCTGTCATTTTTTATTGCGGCCGTTCCCGCGGCCTATTTTTGGCACACGGAGGCCGCTCGCAAAGTCTCGCCCCATTCCGAGTCCGGCGGACAAACTTGGCCAGCCCCCCCCCCCCAGGCTATACCCCACCCGTTTTTGTGACCTTTTTCCGCTGGACGAACTTGGCGCCCCGGCCTTCGGGTGGTTATTTTAGGGTGCGGCTGTCCCCGCGGCCTATTTTTGGCACACGGAAGCCTCTCACAAAGTCTCACCCCATTTTGAGTCCGGCGGACGAACTTGGCCAGCCCCACCCCCCAAGGCTGTAGCCCACCCGTTTTTGTGTCCTTTTTGCGCGGGAAGAACTTGGTACCACGGTCTTCGGGCGGTTATTGTTGGGAGCGGCTGTGCCCGCGGCCTATTTCTGGCACACGGAGGTCGCTCGCAAAGTCTCGCCCCATTCCGAGTCCGGCGGAGGAACTTGGCCAGCGCCACCCCCCAAGGCTATAACCCACCCGTTTTTGTGGCCCTTTTCCGCTGGATGAACTTGGCGCCCCGGCCTTCGGGTGGTTATTTTAGGGTGCGGCTGTCCCCGCGGCCTATTTTTGGCACACGGAAGCCGCTCGCAAAGTCTCACCCCATTCTGAGTCCGGCGGACAAACTTGGCCAGCCCCACCCCCCAAGGCTATAGCCCACTTGTTTTTGTGTCCTTTTTCCGCGGGATGAACTTGGCGCCACGGTCTTCGGGTGGTTATTGTTGGGAGCGGTTGTGCCCGCGGCCTATTTTTGGTACACGGAGGCCACTCGCAAAGTTTCGCCCCATTCCGAGTCCGGCGGAGGAACTTGGCCAGCGCCACCGCCCAAGGCTGTAGCCCACTCGTTTTTGTGGCCTTTTTCCGCTGGATGAAATTGGCCAACCCCACCCCCCAAGGCTATAGCCCACCCATTTTTTTGGCCATTTTCCGCTGGACGAACTTGGCGCCCCAGCCTTCGGGCGGTTATTTTTGGGCGCGGCTGTGCCCGCGGCCTATTTCTGGCACAGGGAGGCCGATCACAAAGTCTCGTCCCATTCCGAGTCCGGCGGATGAACTTGGCCAGCCCCACCCCCCAAGGCTATAGCCCACCCGTTTTTGTCGCCATTTTCCGCTTGACGAACTTGGCGCCCGAGCCTTCGAGCGGTTATTTTTGGGCGCGGCTGTGCCCGCGGCCTATTTTTGGCACACGGATACCGCTCGAAAAGTCTCGTCCCATTCCGAGTCCGGCGGACGAACTTGGCCAGCCCCACCCGCCAAGGCTAAAGCCTAGCCGTTTTTGTGGCATTTTTCCGCTGAACGAACTTGGCACCCCGAACTTCGGGCTGTCATTTTTTATTGCAGCCGTGCCCGCGGCCTATTTTTGGCACACGGAGGCCGCTCGCAAAGTCTCGCCCCATTCCGAGTCCGGCGGACAAACTTGGCCAGCCCCCCCTAGGCTATACCCCACCCGTTTTTGTGGCCTTTTTCCGCTGGACGAACTTGGTGCCCCGCCTTCGGTGGTTATTTTAGGTACGGCCGTCCCCCCGGCCTATTTTCGGCACACGGAAGCCGCTCGCAAAGTCCCACCCCATCTTGAGTCCGGCGCACGTACTCGGCCAGCCCCACTTTGCTAAGGCTATAGCCCACCCGTTTTTGTGTCCTTTTTGCGCGGGACGAACTTGGCGCCACGGTCTTCGGGCGGTTATTGTTGGGAGCGGCTGTGCCCACAGCCTATTTCTGGCACACGGAGGTCGCTCGCAAAGAATCGCCCCATTCCGAGTCCGGCGGAGGAACTTGGCCAGCGCCACCCCCCAAGGCTATAACCCACCCGTTTTTGTGGCCCTTTTCCGCTGGATGAACTTGGCGCCCCGGCCTTCGGGTGGTTATTTTAGGGTGCGGCTGTCCCCGCGGCCTATTTTTGGCACACGGAAGCCGCTCGCAAAGTCTCACCCCATTCTGAGTCCGGCGGACGAACTTGGCCAGCCCCACCCCCCAAGGCTATAGCCCACTTGTTTTTGTGTCCTTTTTCCGCGGGATGAACTTGGCGCCACGGTCTTCGGGTGGTTATTGTTGGGAGCGGTTGTGCCCGCGGCCTATTTTTGGTACACGGAGGCCACTCGCAAAGTTTCGCCCCATTCCGAGTCCGGCGGAGGAACTTGGCCAGCGCCACCGCCCAAGGCTGTAGCCCACTCGTTTTTGTGGCCTTTTTCCGCTGGATGAAATTGGCCAACCCCACCCCCCAAGGCTATAGCCCACCCATTTTTTTGGCCATTTTCCGCTGGACGAACTTGGCGCCCCAGCCTTCGGGCGGTTATTTTTGGGCGCGGCTGTGCCCGCGGCCTATTTCTGGCACAGGGAGGCTGATCACAAAGTCTCGTCCCATTCCGAGTCCGGCGGATGAACTTGGCCAGCCCCACCCCCCAAGGTTATAGCCCACCCGTTTTTGTGGCCTTTTTCCGCTTGATTTAACTTGGCGCCCGAGCCTTCGAGCGGTTATTTTTAGGCGCGCTGTGCCGCGCCTATTTTTGGCACACGGATACCGCTCGAAAAGTCTCGTCCCATTCCGAGTCCGGCGGACGAACTTGGCCAGCCCCACCCGCCAAGGCTAAAGCCTAGCCGTTTTTGTGGCATTTTTCCGCTGAACGAACTTGGCACCCCGAACTTCGGGCTGTCATTTTTTATTGCAGCCGTGCCCGCGGCCTATTTTTGGCACACGGAGGCCGCTCGCAAAGTCTCGCCCCATTCCGAGTCCGGCGGACAAACTTGGCCAGCCCCCCCTAGGCTATACCCCACCCGTTTTTGTGGCCTTTTTCCGCTGGACGAACTTGGTGCCCCAGCCTTCGGGTGGTTATTTTAGGGTACGGCTGTCCCCACGGCCTATTTTTGGCACACGGAAGCCGCTCGCAAAGTCTCACCCCATTTTGAGTCCGGCGGACGAACTTGGCCAGCCCCACCCCCCAAGGCTATAGCCCACCCGTTTTTGTGTCCTTTTTGCGCGGGACGAACTTGGCGCCACGGTCTTCGGGCGGTTATTGTTGGGAGCGGCTGTGCCCACAGCCTATTTCTGGCACACGGAGGTCGCTCGCAAAGAATCGCCCCATTCCGAGTCCGGCGGAGGAACTTGGCCAGCGCCACCCCCCAAGGCTATAACCCACCCGTTTTTGTGGCCTTTTTCCGCTGGACGGACTTGGCGCCACGGTCTTCGGGCAGTTATTCTTGGGAGCGGCTGTGCCAGCAGCCTATTTTTGGTACACGGAGGCCGCTCGCAAAGTCTCACCCCATTCCGAGTCCGGCGGAGGAACTTGACCAGCGCCACCCGCCAAGGCTATAGCCCACCCGTTTTGTGGCCTTTTTCCGCTGGACGAACGTGGCCAACCCCACCCCCCAAGGCTATAGCCCACCCGTTTTTGTGGCCATTTTTCGCTGGACGAACTTGGCGCCCTAGCCTTCGGGCGGTTATTTTTGGGCGCGGCTGTGCCCGCGGCCTATTTGTGGCACAGGGAGGCCGCTCGCAAAGTCTCGCCCCATTCTGAGTCCGGCGGACGAACTTGGCCAGCCCCACCCCCCAACGCTATAGCCCACCCGTTTTTGTGTCCTTTTTCCGCAGGACGAACTTGGCACCACGGTCTTCGGGCGGTTATTGTTGGGAGCGGCTGTGCCCGCGTCCTATTTTTGGCACACGGAGGCCGCTCGCAAAGTCTCGCCCCATTCCGAGTCCGGCGGAAGAACTTGGCCAGCCCCACCCCCCAAGGCTATAGCCCACCCGTTTTTGTGGCCATTTTCTGCTGGACGAACTTGGTGCCCCAGCCTTCGGGGGTTATTTTTGGGCACGGCTGTGCCCGGGGCCAATTTTTGGCACACGGAGGCCTCTCGCAAAGTCTCGCCCCATTCCGAGTCCGGCGGACGAACTTGGCCAGTCCCACCCCCCAAGGTTATAGCCCACCCGTTTTTGTGGCCTTTTTCCGCTGGACGAACTTGGCGCCCCGGCCTACGGGCGGTTGTTTTTGGCCGCGGCTGTGCCCATGGCCTATTTTTGGTAAACGGAGGCCGCTCGCAAAGTCTCGCCCCATTCCTAGTCCGGCGGACGAACTTGGCCAGCCCTACCCACGAAGGCTATAGCCCACCCGTTTTTGTGGCCTTTTTCCGCTGGACGAACTTCGCGCCCGCCTTCGTGTGGTTTTTTTTGGCATGGTTGTGCACGCGGCCTATTTTTGGCACACGGAGGCCGCTTGCAAAGTCTCATCCCATTCCGTGTCCGGGGGACGAACTTGGCCAGCCCCACCCCCCAAGGCTATAGCCCATCCATTTTTGTGGCCTTCTTTCGCTGGACGAACTTGGCGCCCCGGCCTTCGGGCCCTTGTTTTGGGGTGCAGCTGTGCCCGCAGCCTATTTTTGGCCCACGGAGGCCGCTCATAAATTCTTGCCCCATTCCGAGTCTAGCGGACGAACTTGGCCAGCACCACCCCCCAAGGCTATAGCCCACCCGTTTTTGTGGCCTTTTTCCGCTGGACGAACTTTGCGCCGCGGCCTTCGGGCGGTTATTTTTGGGCGCGGCTGTGGCCGTGGCCTATTTTTGGCACACGGAGGCCGCTCCCAAAGTCTCGCCCCATTCCGAGTCCGGCGGACGAACTTGGCCAGCCCCACCCCCCAAGGCGATAGACCACCTGTTTTTGTGGCCTTTTTCCGCTGGACGAACTTGGCGCCCCGGCCTTCGGGCGGTTATTTTTGGGCGTGGCTGCGCCCATGGCCTATTTTTGGTAAACGGAGGCCGCTCGCAAAGTCTGGCCACATTCCGAGTCCGGCGGACGAACTTGGCCAGCCCTACCCACCAAGGCTATAGCCCACCCGTTTTTGTGGCCTTTTTCCGCTGGACGAACTTGGCGCCCCGGCCTTCGGTCCCTTATTTTTGGGTACGGCTGTGCCTGCAGCCTATTTTTGGCACACGGAGGCCGTTCGCAAAGTCTTGCCCTATTCCGAGTCCGGCAGACGAACTTGGCCAGCCCCACCCCCCAAGGCTATAGCCCACCCGTTTTTGTGGCCTTTTTCCGCTGGACGAACTTGGCGCCCCGGCCTTCGGGCGGTTATTTTTGGGCGCGGCTGTGCCCGTGGCCTATTTTTGGCACACGGAGGCCGTTCGTAAAGTCTAGCCACATTCCGAGTCCGGCGGACGAACTTGGCCAGTCCCACCCCCCAAGGCTATAGCCCACCCGTTTTTGTGGCCTTTTTCCGCTGGACGAACTTGGCAACCCGGTCTTCGGGCGGTTATTTTTGGGTGCGGCTATGCCCGCGGCCTATTTTTAGCACACGGAGGCCGCTGGCAAAGTCTCACCCCATTCCGAGTCCGGCGGACGAACTTGGCAGGCCCTACCCACCAAGGCTATAGCCCACTTGTTTTTGTGGCCTTTTTCCGCTGGACGAACTTGGCGACCGCCTTCGGGTGGTTATTTTTGGCATGGCTGTGTCCGCGGCCTATTTTTGGCTCATGGAGGCCGCTTGCGAAGTCTCATCCCCTTCCGTGTCCGGGGGACGAACTTGGCCAGCCCCACCCCCCAAGGGTATAGCCCACCCGTTTTTGTGGCCCTTTTCCGCTGGACGAACTTGGCAACCCGGCCTTCGGGCGGTTATTTTTGGGTACGGCTGTGCCCGCGGCCTATTTTTGGCACACGGAGGCCGCTCGCAAAGTCTCACCCCATTCCGAGTCTGGCGGACGAACTTGGCCAGCCCCACCCACCAAGGCTATAGCCTACCCGTTTTTGTGGCCTTTTTCCGCTGGACGAACTTGGCGCCCGCCTTCGTGTGGTTATTTTTCGCATGGCTGTGCCCGCGGCCTATTTTTGGTACACGGAGGCCGCTTGCAAAGTCTCATCCCATTCCGTGTCCGGGGGACGAACTTGGCCAGCCCCAACCCCCAAGGCTATAGCCCACCCATTTTTGTGGCCTTCTTTCGCTGGACGTACTTGGCGCCCCGGCCTTCGGGCCCTTGTTTTGTGGTGCGGCTGTGACCGCAGCCTATTTTTGGCCCACAGAGGCCACTCGTAAAGTCTTGCCCCATTCCGAGTCCAGGGACGAACTTTGCCAGCACCACCCCCCAAGGCTATAGCGCACCCGTTTTTGTGGCCTTTTTCCGCTGGACAAACTTGGCGGCCCGGCCTTCGGGCGGTTATTTTTCGGCGCGGCTGTGGCCGCGGCCTATTTTTGCCACACGGAGGCCGCTCCCAATATCTCGTCCCATTCCGAGTCCGGCGGACGAACTTGGCCAGCCCCACCCTCCAAGGCTATAGCCCACCCGTTTTTGTGGCCTTTTTCCGCTGGACGAACTTGGCACCCGCCTTCGTGTGGTTATTTTTCGCATGGCTGTGCCCGCGGCCTATTTTTGGTACACGGAGGCCGCTTGCAAAGTCTCATCCCATTCCGTGTCCTGGGGACGAACTTGGCCAGCCCCAACCCCCAAGGCTATAGCCCACCCATTTTTGTGGCCTTCTTTCGCTGGACGAACTTGGCGCCCCGGCCTTCGGGCCCTTATTTTGTGGTGCGGCTGTGACCGCAGCCTATTTTTGGCCCACAGAGGCCGCTCGTAAAGTCTTGCCCCATTCCGAGTCCAGCGGACGAACTTTGCCAGCACCACCCCCCAAGGCTATAGCGCACCCGTTTTTGTGGCCTTTTTCCGCTGGACAAACTTGGCGGCCCGGCCTTCGGGCGGTTATTTTTCGGCGTGGCTGTGACCGCGGCCTATTTTTGGCACACGGAGGCCCCTCGCATAGTCTCGCGCCATTCCGAGTCCGGCGGACGAAGTTGGCCAGCCCCACCTCCCAAGGCTATAGCCCACCCGTTTTTGTGGCCTTTTTCCGCTGGACGAACTTGGCGCCCCGGCCTTCGGGCGGTTATTTTTGGGCGCGGCTGTGCCCACGGCCTATTTTTGGCACACGGAGGGCCCTCGCAAAGTTTCGCGCCATTCCGAGTTCGGCGGACGAAGTTGGCCAGCCCCACCCCCCAAGGATATAGCCCACCCGTTTTTGTGGCCTTTTTCCGCGGGACGAACTTGGCGCCCCGGTCTTCGGGTGGTTATTTTTGGGCGCGGCTGTGCCCGCTGCCTATTTTTGGCACACGGAGGCCCCTCGCAAAGTCTCGCGCCATTCCGAGTGCGGCGGACAAAGTGGGCCAGCCCCACCCCCCAAGGCTATAGCCCACCCGTTTTTGTGGCCTTTTTCCGCTGGACGAACTTGGCGCCCCGGTCTTCGGGTGGTTATTTTTGGACGCGGCTGTGCCCGCGTCCTATTTTTGGCACATGGAGGGCCCTCGCAAAGTGTCGCTCCATTCCGAGTGCGGCGGACGAAGTTGGCCAGCCCCACCCCCCAAGGCTATAGCCCACCCGTTTTTATGGCCTTTTTCCGCTGGACGAACTTCGCGTCCCGGCCTTCGGGAGGTTATTTTTGGGCGCGGCTGTGCCCGCGTCCTATTTTTGGCTCATGGAGGGCCCTCGCAAAGTGTCGCTCCATTCCGAGTCCGGCGGACGAAGTTCGCCAGCCCCACCCCCCAAGGCTATAGCCCACCAGTTTTTGTGGCCTTTCTCTGCTGGACGAATTTGGCGCCCCGGCCTTCGGGCGGTTATTTTTGGGCTTGGCTGGGCCTGTGGCCTATTTTTTTCACACGGAGGGCGCTCGCAAAGTCTCGCGCCATTCCGAGTCCGGCGGACGAAGTGGGCCAGCCCCACCCCCCAAGGCTATAGCCCACCCGTTTTTATGGCCTTTTTCCGCTGGACGAACTTGGCGCCCCGGCCTTCGGGCGGTTATTTTTGGATGCGGCTGTGCCCGTGGCCTATTTTTGGCACAGGGAGGGCCCTCGCAAAGTCTCGATCCATTCCGACTCCGGCGGACGAAGTTGGCCTGCCCCACCCCCCAAGGCTATAGCCCACCCGTTTTTGAGCCCTTTTTCCGCTGGACGAACTTGGCGCCCCGGCCTTCGGGCTGTTATTTTTGGGCGCGGCTGGGTCCGCGGCCTATTTTTGGCACTCGGAGGGCCCTCGCAAAGTCTCGCGCCATTCCGAGTCCGGCGGACGAAGTGGGCCAGCCCCACCCCCCAAGGCTATAGCCCACCCGTTTTTGAGGCCTTTTTCCGCTGGACGAACTTGG
The DNA here is from genome assembly GCA_030444885.1 of Citrus sp. QX-2021. Taxonomy (NCBI): domain Eukaryota; kingdom Viridiplantae; phylum Streptophyta; class Magnoliopsida; order Sapindales; family Rutaceae; genus Citrus; species Citrus sp. QX-2021. The sequence goes on along the minus strand of JAUJEF010000313.1, from coordinate 52,829 downwards.
CGCCCCGGCCTTCGGGCACTTATTTTTGGGCTCGGCTGTCCCCGCGGCTTATTTTTTTCACACGGAGGGCCCTCGCAATGTCTCGCTCCAGTCCGAGTCCGGCGGACGAAGTTGGCCAGCCCCACCCCCCAAGGCTATAGCCCACCCGTTTTTGTGGCCTTTTTCCGCTGGACGAACCTGGCGCCCCGGCCTTCGGGCGGTTATTTGTGGGCGCGGCTGTGTCCGCGGCCTATTTTTGGCACACGGAGGGCCCTCGCAAAGTCTCGCGCCATTCCGAGTCCGGCGGACAAAGTGGGCCATCCCCACCCCCCAAGGATATAGCCCACCCCTTTTTGTGGCCTTTTTCCGCTGGACGAAAATGGCGCCCCGGCCTTCGGGCGGTTATTTTTGGGCGCGGCTGTGTCCGCGGCCTATTTTTGGCACACGGAGGGCCCTCGCAAAGTCTCGATCCATTCCGACTCCGGCGGACGAAGTTGGCCTGCCCCACCCCCCAAGGCTATAGCCCACCCCTTTTTGTGGCCTTTTTCCACTGGACGAACTTGGCGCCCCGGCCTTCGGGCGGTTATTTTTGGTACACGGAGGACCCTCGCAAAGTCTCGCTCCATTTCGAGTCCGGCGGACGATGTTGGCCAGCCCCACCCCCCAAGGCTATAGCCCACCCGTTTTGTGGCCTTTTTCCACTGGACGAACTTGGCGCCCCGGCCTTCGGGTGGCTATTTTTGGACGCGGCTGTGCCCGCGGCCTATTTTTGGCACACGGAGGCCCCTCGTAAAGTCTCGCGCCATTGCGAGTGCGGCGGACGAAGTTGGCCAGCCCCACCCTCCAAGGCTATAGCCCCCCCGTTTTTGTGGCCTTTTTCCGCTGGACGAACTTGGCGCCCCGGCCTTCGGGCACTTATTTTTGGGTTCGGCTGTCCCCGCGGCCTATTTTTTTCACACGGAGGGCCCTCGCAAAGGCTCGCGCCATTCCGAGTCCGGCGGACGAAGTTGGCCAGCCCCACCTCCCAAGGCTATAGCCCACCCGTTTTTGTGGCCTTTTTCCGCTGGACGAACTTGGCGCCCCGGCCTTCGGGCGGTTATTTTTGGGCGCGGCTGTGCCCGCGGCCTATTTTTGGCACACGGAGAGCCCTCGCAAAGTCTTGCACCATTCCGAGTGCGGCGGACGAAGTGGGCCAGCCCCACCCCCCAAGGCTATAGCCCACCCGTTTTTGTGGCCTTTTTCCGCTGGACGAACTTGGCGCCCCGGCCTTCGAGCACTTATTTTTGGGCTCGGCTGTCCCCGCTGCCTATTTTTTTCACACAGAGGGCCCTCGCAAAGTCTCGCTCCAGTCCGAGTCCGGCGGACGAAATGGGCCAGCCCCACCCCCCAAGGCTATAGCCCACCCGTTTTTGTGGCCTTTTTCCGCTGGACGAACCTGGCGCCCCGGCCTTCGGGCGGTTATTTGTGGGCGCGGCTGTGTCCGCGGTCTATTTGTGCCACACGGAGGGCCCTCGCAAAGTCTCGCGCCATTCCGAGTCCGGCGGGCGAAGTGGGCCATCCCCACCCCCCAAGGATATAGCCCACCCGTTTTTGTGGCCTTTTTCCGCTGGACGAACATGGCGCCCCGGCCTTCGGGCGGTTATTTTTGGGCGCGGCTGTGTCCGCGGCCTATTTTTGGCGCACGGAGGGCCCTCGCAAAGGCTCGCGCCATTCCGAGTCCGGCGGACGAAGTGGGCCAGCCCCACCCCCCAAGGCTATAGCCCACCCGTTTTTGTGGCCTTTTTCCGCTGGACGAACTTGGCGCCCCGGCCTTCGGGCGGTTATTTCTGGGCTCGGCTGTGCCCGTGGCCTATTTTGTTCACACGGAGGGCCTTCGCAAAGTCTCGCGCCATTCCGAGTCCGGTGGACGAAGTTGGCCAGCCCCACCCCCCAAGGCTATAGCCCACCCGTTTTTGTGGCCTTTTTCCGCTGGACGAACTTGGCGCCCCGGCCTTCGGGCGGTTATTTTTGGACGCGGCTGTGCCCGCGGCCTATTTTTGGCACACGGAGGGCCCTCGTAAAGTTTCGCGCCATTCAAAGTCCGGCGGACGAAGTTGGCCAGCCCCACCCAACAAGGCTATAGCCCACCCGTTTTTGTGGCCTTTTTCCGCGGGATGAACTTGGCGCTCCGGCCTTCGGGCGGTTATTTTTGGCACACGGAGGGCCCTCTCAAAGTCTCGCTCCATTCCAAGTCCGGCGGACGAAGTGGGCCATCCCCACCGCCCAAGGCTATAGCCCACCCCTTTTTGTGGCATTTTTCCGCTGGACGAACTTTGCGCCCCGGCCTTCGGCCGGTTATTTTTGGGCGCGGCTGTGCCAGCGGCTAATTTTCGTACATGGAGGGCACTCGCAAAGTCTCGCGCCATTCTGAGTCTGGCGGAAGAAGTGCGCCAGCCCCACCCCCCAAGGCTATAGCCCACCCGTTTTTGTGGCCTTTTTCCGCTGGACGAACTTGGCGCCCCGGCCTTCGAGCACTTATTTTTGGGCTCGGCTGTCCCCGCTGCCTATTTTTTTCACACAGAGGGCCCTCGCAAAGTCTCGCTCCAGTCCGAGTCCGGCGGACGAAATGGGCCAGCCCCACCCCCCAAGGCTATAGCCCACCCGTTTTTGTGGCCTTTTTCCGCTGGACGAACCTGGCGCCCCGGCCTTCGGGCGGTTATTTTTGGGTGCGGCTGTGTCCGCGGTCTATTTTTGGCACACGGAGGGCCCTCGCAAAGTCTCGCACCATTCCGAGTCCGGCGAACGAAGTGGGCCAGCCCCACCCGCCAAGGCTATAGCCCACCCGTTTTTGTGGCCTTTTTCCGTTGGACGAACTTGGCGCCCCGGCCTTCGGGCGGTTATTTTTGGGCTCGGCTGTGCCCGCGGCCTATTTTGTTCACACGGAGGGCCCTCGTAAAGTCTCGCGCCATTCCGAGTCCGGTGGACGAAGTTGGCTAGCCCCACCCCCCAAGGCTATAGCCCACCCGTTTTTGTGGCCTTTTTCCGATGGACGAACTTGGCGCCCCGGCCTTCGGGCAGTTATTTTTGGGCGCGGCTGTGCCCGCGGCCTATTTTTGGTACACGGAGGGCCCTCGCAAAGTCTCGCTCCATTCCGAGTCCGGCGGACGAAGTTCGCCAGCCCCACCCCCCAAGGCTATGGCCCACCCGTTTTTGTGGCCTTTTTCCGCTGGACGAACTTGGCGCCCCGGCCTTCAAGGTTATATTTAAGGCGCGGCTGTGCCCGCGGCCTATTTTTGGCACACGGAGGGCCCTCATAAAGTTTCGCGCCATTCCAAGTCCGGCGGACGAAGTTGGCCAGCCCCACCCAACAAGGCTTTAGCCCACCCGTTTTTGTGGCCTTTTTCCGCGGGACGAACTTGGCGCCCCGGTCTTCGGGTGGTTATTTTTGGACCCGGCTGTGTCCGCGGCCTATTTTTGGCACACAGAGGCCCCTCGCAAAGTCTCGCGCCATTCCGAGTGCAGCGGACGAAGTCGGCCAGCCCCACCCCCCAAGGCTATAGCCCACCCGTTTTTGTGGCCTTTTTCCGCTGGACGAACTCTGCGCCCCGGCCTTCGGGCACTTATTTTTGGCTCGGCTGTCCCCGCGGCCTATTTTTTTCACACGGAGGGCCCTCGCAAGGTCTCGCGCCATTCCGAGTCCGGCGGACGAAGTTGGCCAGCCCCACCTCCCAAGGCTATAGCCCACCCGTTTTTGTGGCCTTTTTCCGCTGGATGAACTTGGCGCCCCGGCCTTCGGGCCGTTATTTTTGGGCGCGGCTGTGACCGCGGCCTATTTTTGGCACACGGAGGCCCCTCGCATAGTCTCGCGCCATTCCGAGTCCGGCGGACGAAGTTGGCCAGCCCCACCTCCCAAGGCTATAGCCCACCCGTTTTTGTGGCCTTTTTCCGCTGGACGAACTTGGCGCCCCGGCCTTCGGGCGGTTATTTTGGGCGCGGCTGTGCCCGCGGCCTATTTTTGGCACACGGAGGGCCCTCGCAAAGTTTCGCGCCATTCCGAGTTCGGCAGACGAAGTTGGCCAGCCCCACCCAATAAAGCTAAAGCCCACCCGTTTTTCTGGTCCTTTTTCCGCGGGACGAACTTGGCGCCCCGGTCTTCGGGTGGTTATTTTTGGGCGCGGCTGTGCCCGCTGCCTATTTTTGGCAGACGGAGGCCCCTCGCAAAGTCTCGCGCCATTCCGAGTGCGGCGGACAAACTGGGCCAGCCCCACCCCCCAAGGCTATAGCCCACCCGTTTTTGTGGCCTTTTTCCGCTGGACGAACTTGGCGCCCCGGTCTTCGGGTGGTTATTTTTGGACGCGGCTGTGCCCGCGTCCTATTTTTGGCACATGGAGGGCCCTCGCAAAGTGTCGCTCCATTCCGAGTGCGGCGGACGAAGTTGGCCAGCCCCACCCCCCAAGGCTATAGCCCACCCGTTTTTATGGCCTTTTTCCGCTGGACGAACTTCGCGTCCCGGCCTTCGGGAGGTTATTTTTGGGCGCGGCTGTGCCCGCGTCCTATTTTTGGCACATGGAGGGCCCTCGCAAAGTGTCGCTCCATTCCGAGTCCGGCGGACGAAGTTCGCCAGCCCCACCCCCCAAGGCTATAGCCCACCAGTTTTTGTGGCCTTTCTCTGCTGGACGAATTTGGCGCCCCGGCCTTCGGGCGGTTATTTTTGGGCTTGGCTGGGCCTGCGGCCTATTTTTTTCACACGGAGGGCGCTCGCAAAGTCTCGCGCCATTCCGAGTCCGGCGGACGAAGTGGGCCAGCCCCACCCCCCAAGGCTATAGCCCACCCGTTTTTATGGCCTTTTTCCGCTGGACGAACTTGGCGCCCCGGCCTTCGGGCGGTTATTTTTGGACGCGGCTGTGCCCGTGGCCTATTTTTGGCACAGGGAGGGCCCTCGCAAAGTCTCGATCCATTCCGACTCCGGCGGACGAAGTTGGCCTGCCCCACCCCCCAAGGCTATAGCCCACCCCTTTTTGTGGCCTTTTTCCACTGGACGAACTTGGCGCCCCGGCCTTCGGGCGGTTATTTTTGGTACACAGAGGACCCTCGCAAAGTCTCGCTCCATTTTGAGTCCGGCGGACGATGTTGGCCAGCCCCACCCCCCAAGGCTATAGCCCACCCGTTTTGTGGCCTTTTTCCGCTGGACGAACTTGGCGCCCCGGCCTTCGGGTGGCTATTTTTGGACGCGGCTGTGCCCGCGGCCTATTTTTGGCACACGGAGGCCCCTCGTAAAGTCTCGCGCCATTGCGAGTGCGGCGGACGAAGTTGGCCAGCCCCACCCTCCAAGGCTATAGCCCCCCCGTTTTTGTGGCCTTTTTCCGCTGGACGAACTTGGCGCCCCGGCCTTCGGGCACTTATTTTTGGGTTCGGCTGTGCCCGCGGCCTATTTTGTTCACACGGAGGGCCCTCGCAAAGTCTCGCGCCATTCCGAGTCCGGTGGACGAAGTTGGCTAGCCCCACCCCCCAAGGCTATAGCCCACCCGTTTTTGTGGCCTTTTTCCGATGGACGAACTTGGCGCCCCGGCCTTCGGGCTGTTATTTTTGGGCGCGGCTGGGTCCGCGGCCTATTTTTGGCACTCGGAGGGCCCTCGCAAAGTCTCGCGCCATTCCGAGTCCGGAGGACGAAGTGGGCCAGCCCCACCCCCCAAGGCTATAGCCCACCCGTTTTTGAGGCCTTTTTCCGCTGGACGAACTTGGCGCCCCGGCCTTCGGGCACTTATTTTTGGGCTCGGCTGTCCCCGCGGCTTATTTTTTTCACACGGAGCGCCCTCGCAATGTCTCGCTCCAGTCCGAGTCCGGCGGACGAAGTTGGCCAGCCCCACCCCCCAAGGCTATAGCCCACCCGTTTTTGTGGCCTTTTTCCGCTGGACGAACCTGGCGCCCCGGCCTTCGGGCGGTTATTTGTGGGTGCGGCTGTGTCCGCGGCCTATTTTTGGCACACGGAGGGCCCTCGCAAAGTCTCGCGCCATTCCGAGTCCGGCGGACGAAGTGGGCAATCCCCACCCCCCAAGGCTATAGCCCACCCGTTTTTGAGCCCTTTTTCCGCAGGACGAACTTGGCGCCCCGGCCTTCGGGCTGTTATTTTTGGGCGCGGCTGGGTCCGCGGCCTATTTTTGGCACTCGGAGGGCCCTCGTAAAGTTTCGCGCCATTCAAAGTCTGGCGGACGAAGTTGGCCAGCCCCACCCAACAAGGCTATAGCCCACCCGTTTTTGTGGCCTTTTTCCGCGGGATGAACTTGGCGCTCCGGCCTTCGGGCAGTTATTTTTGGCACACGGAGGGCCCTCTCAAAGTCTCGCTCCATTCCGAGTCCGGCGGACGAAGTGGGCCATCCCCACCCCCCAAGGCTATAGCCCACCCCTTTTTGTGGCATTTTTCCGCTGGACGAACTTTGCGCCCCGGCCTTCGGCCGGTTATTTTTGGGCGCGGCTGTGCCAGCGGCCTAATTTTCGTACATGGAGGGCACTCGCAAAGTCTCGCGCCATTCTGAGTCTGGCGGAAGAAGTGCGCCAGCCCCACCCCCCAAGGCTATAGCCCACCCGTTTTTGTGGCCTTTTTCCGCTGGACGAACTTGGCGCTCCGGCCTTCGGGCGGTTATTTTTGGCACACGGAGGGCCCTCGCAAAGTCTCGCTCCATTCCGAGTCCGGCGGACGAAGTGGGCCATCCCCACCCCCCAAGGCTATAGCCCACCCCATTTTGTGGCATTTTTCCGCTGGACGAACATGGCGCCCCGGCCTTCGGGCGGTTATTTTTGGTACACGGAGGACCCTCGCAAAGTCTCGCTCCATTTCGAGTCCGGCGGACGATGTTGGCCAGCCCCACCCCCCAAGGCTATAGCCCACCCGTTTTGTGGCCTTTTTCCGCTGGACGAACTTGGCGCCCCGGCCTTCGGGCGGTTATTGTTGGGCGCGGCTGTGCCCGCGGCCTATTTTTGGCACACGGAGGGCCTTCGCAAAGTTTCGCGCCATTCCGAGTCCGGCAGACGAAGTTGGCCAGCCCCACCCAATAAAGCTATAGCCCACCCGTTTTTGTGGCCTTTTTCCGCGGGACGAACTTGGCGCCCCGGTCTTCGGGTGGTTATTTTTGGACACGGCTGTGCCCGCGGCCTATTTTTGGCACACGGAGGCCCCTCGCAAAGTTTCGCGCCATTCCGAGGGCGGCGGACAAAGTGGGCCAGCCCCACCCCCCAAGGCTATAGCCCACCCGTTTTTGTGGCCATTTTCTGCTGGACGAACTTCGCGTCCCGGCCTTCGGGAGGTTATTTTTGGGCGTGGTTGTGCCCGCATCCTATTTTTGGCACATGGAGGGCCCTCGCAAAGTGTCGCTCCATTCCGACTCCGGCGGACGAAGTTGGCCTGCCCCACCCCCCAAGGCTATAGCCCACCCCTTTTTGTGGCCTTTTTCCACTGGACGAACTTGGCGCCCCGGCCTTCGGGCGGTTATTTTTGGTACACGGAGGACCCTCACAAAGTCTCGCTCCATTTCGAGTCCGGCGGACGATGTTGGCCAGCCCCACCCCCCAAGGCTATAGCCCACCCGTTTTGTGGCCTTTTTCCGCTGGACGAACTTGGCGCCCCGGCCTTCGGGCGGTTATTGTTGGGCGCGGCTGTGCCCGCGGCCTATTTTTGGCACACGGAGGGCCCTCGCAAAGTTTCGCGCCATTCCGAGTCCGGCAGACGAAGTTGGCCAGCCCCACCCAATAAAGCTATAGCCCACCCGTTTTTGTGGCCTTTTTCCGCGGGACAAACTTGGCGCCCCGGTCTTCGGGTGGTTATTTTTGGACGCGGCTGTGCCCGCGGCCTATTTTTGGCACACGGAGGCCCCTCGCAAAGTCTCGCGCCATTCCGAGTGCGGCGGACAAAGTGGGCCAGCCCCACCCCCCAAGGCTATAGCCCACCCATTTTTGTGGCCATTTTCCGCTGGACGAACTTCGCGTCCCGGCCTTCGGGAGGTTATTTTTGGGCGTGGCTGTGCCCGCATCCTATTTTTGGTACATGGAGGGCCCTCGTAAAGTGTCGCTCCATTCCGACTCCGGCGGACGAAGTTGGCCTGCCCCACCCCCCAAGGCTATAGCCCACCCCTTTTTGTGGCCTTTTTCCACTGGACGAACTTGGCGCCCCGGCCTTCGGGCGGTTATTTTTGGTACACGGAGGACCCTCCCAAAGTCTCGCTCCATTTCGAGTCCGGCGGACGATGTTGGCCAGCCCCACCCCCCAAGGCTATAGCCCACCCGTTTTGTGGCCTTTTTCCGCTGGACGAACTTGGCGCCCCGGCCTTCGGGCGGTTATTGTTGGGCGCGGCTGTGCCCGCGGCCTATTTTTGGCACACGGAGGGCCCTCGCAAAGTTTCGCGCCATTCCGAGTCCGGCAGACGAAGTTGGCCAGCCCCACCCAATAAAGCTATAGCCCACACGTTTTTGTGGCCTTTTTCCGCGGGACGAACTTGGCGCCCCGGTCTTCGGGTAGTTATTTTTGGACGCGGCTGTGCCCGCGGCCTATTTTTGGCACACGGAGGCCCCTCACAAAGTCTCGCGCCATTCCGAGTGCGGCGGACAAAGTGGGCCAGCCCCACCCCCCAAGGCTATAGCCCACCCGTTTTTGTGTCCTTTTTCCGCTGGACGAACTTCGCGTCGCGGCCTTCGGTAGGTTATTTTTGGGCGTGGCTGTGCCCGCGTCCTATTTTTGGCACATGGAGGGCCCGTGCAAAGTGTCGCTCCTTTCCGAGTCCGGCGGACGAAGTTCGCCAGCCCCACCCCCCAAGGCTATAGCCCACCAGTTTTTGTGGCCTTTCTCTGCTGGACGAACTTGGCGCCCCGGCCTTCGGGCGGTTATTTTTGGGCTTGGCTGGGCCTGCGGCCTATTTTTTTCACACGGAGGGCGCTCGCAAAGTCTCGCGCCATTCCGAGTCCGGCGGACGAAGTGGGCCAGGCCCACCCCCCAAGGCTATAGCCCACCCGTTTTTGTGGCCTTTTTCCGCTGGACGAACTTGGCGCCCCGGCCTTCGGGCGGTTATTTTTGGGCTCGGCTGTGCCCGCGGCCTATTTTGTTCACATGGAGGGCCCTCGCAAAGTCTCGCGCCATTCCGAGTCCGGGGGACGAAGTTGGCTAGCCCCACCCCCCAAGGCTATAGCCCACCCGTTTTTGTGGCCTTTTTCCGATGGACGAACTTGGCGCCCCGGCCTTCGGGCGGTTATTTTTGGGCGCGGCTGTGCCCGCGGCCTATTTTTGGCACACGGAGGGCCCTCGTAAAGTTTCGCGCCATTCCAAGTCCGGCGGACGAAGTTGGCCAGCTCCACCCAACAAGGCTTTAGCCCACCCGTTTTTGTGGCCTTTTTCCGCGGGACGAACTTGGCGCCCCGGTCTTCGGGTGGTTATTTTTGGACCCGGCTGTGCCCGCGGCCTATTTTTGGTACACGGAGGCCCCTCGCAAAGTCTCGCGCCATTCCGAGTGCAGCGGACGAAGTCGGCCAGCCCCACCCCCCAAGGCTATAGCCCACCCGTTTTTGTGGCCTTTTTCCGCTGGACGAACTCTGCGCCCCGGCCTTCGGGCACTTATTTTTGGGCTCGGCTGTCCCCGCGGCCTATTTTTTTCACACGGAGGGCCCTCGCAAGGTCTCGCGCCATTTCGAGTGCGGCGGACGAAGTTGGCCAGCCCCACCTCCCAAGGCTATAGCCCACCCGCTTTGTGGCCTTTTTCCGCGGGACGAACTTTGCGCCCCGGTCTTCGGGTGGTTATTTTTGGACCCGGCTGTGCCCGCGGCCTATTTTTGGTACACGGAGGCCCCTCGCAAAGTCTCGCGCCATTCCGAGTGCAGCGGACGAAGTCGGCCAGCCCCACCCCCCAAGGCTATAGCCCACCCGTTTTTGTGGCCTTTTTCCGCTGGACGAACTCTGCGCCCCGGCCTTCGGGCACTTATTTTTGGGCTCGGCTGTCCCCGCGGCCTATTTTTTTCACACGGAGGGCCCTCGCAAGGTCTCGCGCCATTTCGAGTCCGGCGGACGAAGTTGGCCAGCCCCACCTCCCAAGGCTATAGCCCACCCGTTTTTGTGGCCTTTTTCCGCTGGACGAACTTGGCGCCCCGGCCTTCGGGCGGTTATTTTTGGGCGCGGCTGTGACCGCGGCCTATTTTTGGCACACGGAGGCCCCTCGCATAGTCTCGCGCCATTCCGAGTCCGGCGGACGAAGTTGGCCAGCCCCACCTCCCAAGGCTATAGCCCACCCGTTTTTGTGGCCTTTTTCCGCTGGACGAACTTGGCGCCCCGGCCTTTGGGCGGTTATTTTTGGGCGCGGCTGTGCCCTCGGCCTATTTTTGGCACACGGAGGGCCCTCGCAAAGTTTCGCGCCATTCCGAGTTCGGCAGACGAAGTTGGCCAGCCCCACCCAATAAAGCTATAGCCCACCCGTTTTTGTGGCCTTTTTCCGCGGGACGAACTTGGCGCCCCGGTCATCGGGTGGTTATTTTTGGGCGCGGCTGTGCCCGCTGCCTATTTTTGGCACACGGAGGCCCCTCGCAAAGTCTCGCGCCATTCCGAGTGCGGCGGACAAAGTGGGCCAGCCCCACCCCCCAAGGCTATAGCCCACCCGTTTTTGTGGCCTTTTTCCGCTGGACGAACATGGCGCCCCGGCCTTCGGGCGGTTATTTTTGGGTGCGGCTGTGTCCGCGGCCTATTTTTGACACACGGAGGGCCCTCGTAAAGTTTCGCGCCATTCCAAGTCCGGCGGACGAAGTTGGCCAGCTCCACCCAACAAGGCTTTAGCCCACCCGTTTTTGTGGCCTTTTTCCGCGGGACGAACTTGGCGCCCCGGTCTTCGGGTGGTTATTTTTGGACCCGGCTGTGCCCGCGGCCTATTTTTGGTACACGGAGGCCCCTCGCAAAGTCTCGCGCCATTCCGAGTGCAGCGGACGAAGTCGGCCAGCCCCACCCCCCAAGGCTATAGCCCACCCGTTTTTGTGGCCTTTTTCCGCTGGACGAACTCTGCGCCCCGGCCTTCGGGCACTTATTTTTGGGCTCGGCTGTCCCCGCGGCCTATTTTTTTCACACGGAGGGCCCTCGCAAGGTCTCGCGCCATTTCGAGTCCGGCGGACGAAGTTGGCCAGCCCCACCTCCCAAGGCTATAGCCCACCCGTTTTTGTGGCCTTTTTCCGCGGGACGAACTTGGCGCCCCGGTCTTCGGGTGGTTATTTTTGGACCCGGCTGTGCCCGCGGCCTATTTTTGGTACACGGAGGCCCCTCGCAAAGTCTCGCGCCATTCCGAGTGCAGCGGACGAAGTCGGCCAGCCCCACCCCCCAAGGCTATAGCCCACCCGTTTTTGTGGCCTTTTTCCGCTGGACGAACTCTGCGCCCCGGCCTTCGGGCACTTATTTTTGGGCTCGGCTGTCCCATGGCCTATTTTTTTCACACGGAGGGCCCTCGCAAGGTCTCGCGCCATTTCGAGTCCGCGGACGAGTTGGCCAGCCCCACCTCCCCAGGCTATACCCCACCCCTTTTTGTGGCCCTTTTCCGGGGGAAGGACCTGGCGGCCCGGGCCTTCGGGCGGTTATTTTTAAGGCGCGGCTGACCGCGTGACCTATTTTTGGCACTCTGAGTCCCCTGTCATAGTCTCGCGCCTTTCCGAGTCCGGCGGGACGGTTGGCCAGCCCCACCTCCCAAGGCTATAGCCCACCCGTTTTTGTGGCCTTTTTCCGCGGGACGAACTTGGCGCCCGGCCTTTGGGCGGTTATTTTTGGCGCGGCTGTGCCTCGGCCTATTTTTGGCACACGGAGGGCCCTCGCAAAGTTTCGCGCCATTCCGAGTTCGGCAGACGAAGTTGGCCAGCCCCACCCAATAAAGCTATAGCCCACCCGTTTTTGTGGCCTTTTTCCGCGGGACGAACTTGGCGCCCCGGTCATCGGGTGGTTATTTTTGGGCGCGGCTGTGCCCGCTGCCTATTTTTGGCACACGGAGGCCCCTCGCAAAGTCTCGCGCCATTCCGAGTGCGGCGGACAAAGTGGGCCAGCCCCACCCCCCAAGGCTATAGCCCACCCGTTTTTGTGGCCTTTTTCCGCTGGACGAACATGGCGCCCCGGCCTTCGGGCGGTTATTTTTGGGTGCGGCTGTGTCCGCGGCCTATTTTTGACACACGGAGGGCCCTCGCAAAGTCTCGCACCATTCCGAGTCCGGCGAACGAAGTGGGCCAGCCCCACCCGCCAAGGCTATAGCCCACCCGTTTTTGTGGCCTTTTTCCGCTGGACGAACCTGGCGCCCCGGCCTTCGGGCGGTTATTTTTGGGCTCGGCTGTGCCCGCGGCCTATTTTGTTCACACGGAGGGCCCTCACAAAGTCTCGCGCCATTCCGAGTCCGGTGGACGAAGTTGGCTAGCCCCACCCCCCAAGGCTATAGCCCACCCGTTTTTGTGGCCTTTTTCCGATGGACGAACTTGGCGCCCCGGCCTTCGGGCGGTTATTTTTGGGCGCGGCTGTGCCCGCGGCCTATTTTTGGCACACGGAGGGCCCTCGCAAAGTCTCGCTCCATTCCGAGTCCGGCGGACGAAGTTGGCCAGCCCCACCCCCCAAGGCTATGGCCCACCCGTTTTTGTGGCCTTTTTCCGCGGGACGAACTTGGCGCCCCGGTCTTCGGGTGGTTATTTTTGGACCCGGCTGTGCCCGCGGCCTATTTTTGGCACACGGAGGCCCCTCGCAAAGTCTCGCGCCATTCCGAGTGCAGCGGACGAAGTCGGCCAGCCCCACCCCCCAAGGCTATAGCCCACCCGTTTTTGTGGCCTTTTTCCGCTGGACGAACTCTGCGCCCCGGCCTTCGGGCACTTATTTTTGGGCTCGGCTGTCCCCGCGGCCTATTTTTTTCACACGGAGGGCCCTCGCAAGGTCTCGCGCCATTCCGAGTCCGGCGGACGAAGTTGGCCAGCCCCACCTCCCAAGGCTATAGCCCACCCGTTTTTGTGGCCTTTTTCCGCTGGACGAACTTGGCGCCCCGGCCTTCGGGCCGTTATTTTTGGGCGCGGCTGTGACCGCGGCCTATTTTTGGCACACGGAGGCCCCTCGCATAGTCTCGCTCCATTCCGAGTCCGGCGGACGAAGTTGGCCAGCCCCACCTCCCAAGGCTATAGCCCACCCGTTTTTGTGGCCTTTTTCCGCTGGACGAACTTGGCGCCCCGGCCTTCGGGCGGTTATTTTTGGGCGCGGCTGTGCCCTCGGCCTATTTTTGGCACACGGAGGGCCCTCGCAAAGTTTCGCGCCATTCCGAGTTCGGCAGACGAAGTTGGCCAGCCCCACCCAATAAAGCTATAGCCCACCCGTTTTTGTGGCCTTTTTCCGCGGGACGAACTTGGCGCCCCGGTCTTCGGGTGGTTATTTTTGGGCGCGGCTGTGCCCGCTGCCTATTTTTGGCACACGGAGGCCCCTCGCAAAGTCTCGCGCCATTCCGAGTGCGGCGGACAAAGTGGGCCAGCCCCACCCGCCAAGGCTATAGCCCACCCGTTTTTGTGGCCTTTTTCCGCTGGACGAACTTGGCGCCCCGGTCTTCGTGTGGTTATTTTTGGACGCGGCTGTGCCCGCGTCCTATTTTTGGCACATGGAGGGCCCTCGCAAAGTGTCGGTCCATTCCGAGTGCGGCGGACGAAGTTGGCCAGCCCCACCCCCCAAGGCTATAGCCCACCCGTTTTTGTGGCCTTTTTCCGCTGGACGAACTTCGCGTCCCGGCCTTCGGGAGGTTATTTTTGGGCGCGGCTTTGCCCGCGTCCTATTTTTGGCACATGGAGGGCCCTCGCAAAGTGTCGCTCCATTCCGAGTCCGGCGGACGAAGTTCGCCAGCCCCACCCCCCAAAGCTATAGCCCACCAGTTTTTGTGGCCTTTCTCTGCTGGACGAATTTGGCGCCCCGGCCTTCGGGCGGTTATTTTTGGGCTTGGCTGGGCCTGCGGCCTATTTTTTTCACACGGAGGGCGCTCGCAAAGTCTCGCGCCATTCCGAGTCCGGCGGACGAAGTGGGCCAGCCCCACCCCCCAAGGCTATAGCCCACCCGTTTTTGTGGCCTTTTTCCGCTGGACGAACTTGGCGCCCCGGCCTTCGGGCGGTTATTTTTGGGCGCGGCTGTGCCCGTGGCCTATTTTTGGCACAGGGAGGGCCCTCGCAAAGTCTCGATCCATTCCGACTCCGGCGGACGAAGTTGGCCTGCCCCACCCCCCAAGGCTATAGCCCACCCGTTTTTGAGCCCTTTTTCCGATGGACGAACTTGGCGCCCCGGCCTTCGGGCTGTTATTTTTGGGCGCGGCTGGGTCCGCGGCCTATTTTTGGCACTCGGAGGGCCCTCGCAAAGTCTCGCGCCATTCCGAGTCCGGCGGACGAAGTGGGCCAGCCCCACCCCCCAAGGCTATAGCCCACCCGTTTTTGAGGCCTTTTTCCGCTGGACGAACTTGGCGCCCCGGCCTTCGGGCACTTATTTTTGGGATCGGCTGTCCCCGCGGCTTATTTTTTTCACACGGAGGGCCCTCGCAATGTCTCGCTCCAGTCCGAGTCCGCGGATTTGGTTGGCCAGCCCCACCCCCAAGGCTATAGCCCACCCGTTTTTGTGGCCTTTTTCCGCTGGACGAACCTGGCGCCCCGGCCTTCGGGCGGTTATTTGTGGGCGCGGCTGTGTCCGCGGCCTATTTTTGGCACACGGAGGGCCCTCGCAAAGTCTCGCGCCATTCCGAGTCCGGCGGACGAAGTGGGCCATCCCCACCCCCCAAGGCTATAGCCTACCCCTTTTTGTGGCCTTTTTCCGCTGGACGAACATGGCGACCCGGCCTTCGGGCGGTTATTTTTGGGTGCGGCTGTGTCCGCGGCCTATTTTTGGCACACGGAGGGCCCTCGCAAAGTCTCGATCCATTCCGACTCCGGCGGTCGAAGTTGGCCTGCCCCACCCCCCAAGGCTATAGCCCACCCCTTTTTGTGGCCTTTTTCCACTGGACGAACTTGGCGCCCCGGCCTTCGGGCGGTTATTTTTGGTACACGGAGGACCCTCGCAAAGTCTCGCTCCATTTTGAGTCCGGCGGACGATGTTGGCCAGCCCCACCCCCCAAGGCTATAGCCCACCCGTTTTGTGGCCTTTTTCCGCTGGACGAACTTGGCGCCCCGGCCTTCGGGCGGTTATTGTTGGGCGCGGCTGTGCCCGCGGCCTATTTTTGGCACACGGAGGGCCCTCGCAAAGTTTCGCGCCATTCCGAGTCCGGCAGACGAAGTTGGCCAGCCCCACCCAATAAAGCTATAGCCCACCCGTTTTTGTGGCCTTTTTCCGCGGGACGAACTTGGCGCCCCGGTCTTCGGGTGGTTATTTTTGGACGCGGCTGTACCCGCGGCCTATTTTTGGCACACGGAGGCCCCTCGCAAAGTCTCGCGCCATTCCGAGTGCGGCGGACAAAGTGGGCCAGCCCCACCCCCCAAGGCTATAGCCCACCCGTTTTTGTGGCCATTTTCCGCTGGACGAACTTCGCGTCCCGGCCTTCGGGAGGTTATTTTTGGGCGTGGCTGTGTCCGCGTCCTATTTTTGGCACATGGAGGGCCCTCGCAAAGTGTCGCTCCATTCCGACTCCGGCGGACGAAGTTGGCCTGCCCCACCCCCCAAGGCTATAGCCCACCCCTTTTTGTGGCCTTTTTCCACTGGACGAACTTGGCGCCCCGGCCTTCGGGCGGTTATTTTTGGTACACGGAGGACCCTCACAAAGTCTCGCTCCATTTCGAGTCCGGCGGACGATGTTGGCCAGCCCCACCCCCCAAGGCTATAGCCCACCCGTTTTGTGGCCTTTTTCCGCTGGACGAACTTGGCGCCCCGGCCTTCGGGCGGTTATTGTTGGGTGCGGCTGTGCCTGCGGCCTAT
The DNA here is from genome assembly GCA_030444885.1 of Citrus sp. QX-2021. Classification (NCBI taxonomy): domain Eukaryota; kingdom Viridiplantae; phylum Streptophyta; class Magnoliopsida; order Sapindales; family Rutaceae; genus Citrus; species Citrus sp. QX-2021. The sequence goes on along the minus strand of JAUJEF010000313.1, from coordinate 36,976 downwards.
TTCTGGCACATGGAGGGCCCTCGCAAAGTTTCGCGCCATTCCGAGTCCGGCAGACGAAGTTGGCCAGCCCCACCCAATAAAGCTATAGCCCACCCGTTTTTGTGGCCTTTTTCCGCGGGACGAACTTGGCACCCCGGTCTTCGGGTGGTTATTTTTGGACGCGGCTGTGCCCGCGGCCTATTTTTGGCACACGGAGGCCCCTCGCAAAGTCTCGCGCCATTCCTAGTGCGGCGGACAAAGTGGGCCAGCCCCACCCCCCAAGGCTATAGCCCACCCGTTTTTGTGTCCTTTTTCCGCTGGACGAACTTCGCGTCCCGGCCTTCGGGAGGTTATTTTTGGGCGTGGCTGTGCCCGCGTCCTATTTTTGGCACATGGAGGGCCCTCGCAAAGTGTCGCTCCTTTCCGAGTCCGGCGGACGAAGTTCGCCAGCCCCACCCCCCAAGGCTATAGCCCACCAGTTTTTGTGGCCTTTCTCTGCTGGACGAACTTGGCTCCCCGGCCTTCGGGCGGTTATTTTTGGGCTTGGCTGGGCCTGCGGCCTATTTTTTTCACACGGAGGGTGCTCGCAAAGTCTCGCGCCATTCCGAGTCCGGCGGACGAAGTGGGCCAGCCCCACCCCCCAAGGCTATAGCCCACCCGTTTTTGTGGCCTTTTTCCGCTGGACGAACTTGGCGCCCCGGCCTTCGGGCGGTTATTTTTGGGCGCGGCTGTGCCCGTGGCCTATTTTTGGCACAGGGAGGGCCCTCGCAAAGTCTCGATCCATTCCGACTCCGGCGGACGAAGTTGGCCTGCCCCACCCCCCAAGGCTATAGCCCACCCGTTTTTGAGCCCTTTTTCCGCTGGACGAACTTGGCGCCCCGGCCTTCGGGCTGTTATTTTTGGGCGCGGCTGGGTCCGCGGCCTATTTTTGGCACACGGAGGGCCCTCGTAAAGTCTCGCGCCATTCCGAGTCCGGCGGACGAAGTGGGCCAGCCCCACCACCAAAGGCTATAGCCCACCCGTTTTTGTGGCCTTTTTCCGCTTGACGAACTTGGCGCCCCGGCCTTCGGGCGTTTATTTTTGGGTGCGGCTATGCCCGCGGCCTATTTTTGGCACACGGAGGGCCCTCGCAAAGTCTCGCACCATTCCGAGTCCGTGGATTTAAGTTGGCCAGCCCCACCCCCCAAGGCTATAGCCCACCCGTTTTTGTGGCCTTTTTCCGTTGGACGAACTTGGCGCCCCAGCCTTCGGGCGGTTATTTTTGGGTGTGGCTGTGCCGGCGACCTATTTTTGGCTCACGGAGGCCCCACTCAAAGTCTCGCGCCATTCCGAGTCTGGCGGACGAAGTGGGCCAGCCCCACCCCCCAAGGCTATAGCCCACCCGTTTTTGAGGCCTTTTTCCGCTGGACGAACTTTGCGCCCCGGCCTTCGGCCGGTTATTTTTGGGCGCGGCTGTGCCAGCGGCCTAATTTTCGTACACGGAGGGCACTCGCAAAGTCTCGCGCCATTCTGAGTCCGGCGGACGAAGTGGGCCACCCCCACCCCCCATGGCTATAGCCCACCCGTTTTTGTGGCCTTTTTCCGCTGGACGAACTTGGTGCCCCGGCCTTCGGGGAGTTATTTTTGGGCGCGGCTGTGCCCGCGGCCTATTTTTTGCATACGTAGGCCCCTCGCAAAGTCTCGCTCCATTCCGAGTCCGGCGGACGAGGTTGGCCAGCCCCACCCTCCAAGTCTATAGCCCACCCGTTTTGTGGCCTTTTTCCGCTGGACGAACTTGGCGCCCCGGCCTTCGGGCGGTTATTTTTGGGCGCGGCTGTGTCCGCGGCCTATTTTTGGCACACGGAGGGCCCTCGGAAAGTCTCGCGCCATTCCGAGTCCGGCGGACGAAGTGGGCCAGCCCCACCCCCCAAGGCTATAGCCCACCCGTTTTTGTGGTCTTTTTCCGCTCGACGAACTTGGCGACCCGGCCTTCGGGCATTTATTTTTGGGCGCGGCTGTGTGCGTGGTCTATTTTTAGCACATGGAGGCCCCTCGCAAAGTCTCGCGCCATTCCGAGTACGGCAGACGAAGTGGGCCAGCCGCACCCCCCAAGGATATAGCCCACCCGTTTTTTGGCCATTTTTCCGCTGGACGAACTTGGCGCCCCGGCCTTCGGGGGTTATTTTTGGGCGTGGCTGTGTCCGCGGCCTATTTTTTGCACGCGTAGACCACTCGCCAAGTCTCGCCCCATTCCGAGTCCGGCGGACGAAGTTGGCCAGCCCCTCCCCCCAAGGCTATAGCCCACCCGTTTTTTGGCCATTTTTCCGCTGGGGGTCTGGACCCGCCGACCTTCGGGGGGTTATTTTTGGGCGCGGCTGTGCCCTCGGTCTAGATTTGGCACGCGGAGGCCGCTTGCAAAGTCTCGCCCCATTCCGAGTCCGGCGGACGAAGTTGGCCAGCCCCTCCCCCCAAGGCTATAGCCCACCTGTTTTTTGGCCATTTTTCCGCTGGACGAACATGGCGCCCCCACCTTCGGGTGGTTATTTTTGGGCGCGGATGTGCCCGCAGCCTATTTTTTACACGCGGAGGCCGCTCGCAAAGTCTCGCCCCATTCCGAGTCCGGCGGACGAAGTTGGCCAGCCCCGCCCCCCAAGGCTATAGCCCACCTGTTTTTTGGCCATTTTTCCGCTGGACGAACTTGGCGCCCCGGCCTTCGGGCAGTTATTTTTGGCTGCGGCTGTGCCCGCGGCATATTTTTGGCATGCGGAGGCCGCTCGCAAAGTCTCGCCCCATTCCGAGTCCGGCGGACGAAGTGGGCCAGCCTCTCCCCCAAGGCTATAGCCCACCCGTTTTTTGGCCATTTTTCCGCTGGGGGGTTTGGGCGCGCCGACCTTCGGGGTGTTATTTTTGGGCGCGGCTGTGCCCTCGGTCTAGTTTTGGCACGCGGAAGCCGCTTGCAAAGTCTCGCCCCATTCCGACTCCGGCGGACGAAGTCGGCCAGCCCCACCCCCCAAGGCTATAGCCCACCTGTTTTTTGGCCATTTTTCCGCTGGACGAACATGGCGCCCCCGCCTTCGGGTGGTTATTTTTGGACGCGGATGTGCCCGCGGCCTATTTTTTACACGCGGAGGCCACTCGCAAAGTCTCGCCCCATTCCGAGTCCGGCGGACGAAGTTGGCCAGCCCCGCCCCCCAAGGCTATAGCCCACCTGTTTTTTGGCCATTTTTCCGCTGGACGAACTTGGCGCCCCGGCCTTCGGGCAGTTATTTTTGGCCGCGGCTGTGCCCGCGGCATATTTTTGGCATGCGGAGGCCGCTCGCAAAGTCTCGCCCCATTCCGAGTCCGGCGGACGAAGTGGGCCAGCCTCTCCCCCCAAGGCTATAGCCCACCCGTTTTTTGGCCATTTTTCCGCTGGGGGGTTTGGGCGCGCCGACCTTCGGGGGGTTATTTTTGGGCGGCTGTTCCCATGGCCTATTTTTGCCACGCGAAGCCGTTCGCAAAGTCTTGCCCCATTCCGAGTCCAGCGGACGAATTTGGCCAGCCCCTCCCCCCAAGGCTATAGCCCACCCTTTTTTGGCCATTTTTCCATTGGACGAACTTGGCGCCCCGGCCTTCGGGCGGTTATTTTTGGGTGCGGCTGTGCCCGCGGACTATTTTTGGCACGCGGAGGCCGCTCGCAATGTCTCGCCCCATTCCGAGACCGGCGGATGAAGTGGGCCAGCCCCTCCCCCCAAGGCTATAGCCCACCCGTTTTTTGGCCATTTTTCCGCTGGGGGGTTCGGGCGCGCCGACCTTTGGGGGGTTATTTTTGGATGCAGCTGTGCCCGCGGCCTATTTTTGGCATGCGGAGGCCGCTCGCAAAGCCTCGTCCCATTCCGAGTCCGGCGGACGAAGTTGGCCAGCCCCTCCCCCCAAGGCTATAGCCCACCTGTTTTTTGGCCATTTTTCCGCTGGACGAACTTGGCGCCCCCGCCTTCGGGCGGTTATTTTTGGGCGCGGCTGTGCCCGCGGCCTATTGTTTGCACGCGGAGGACGCTCGCAAAGTCTCGCCCCATTCCGAGTCCGGCGGACGAAGTTGGCCAGCCCCTCCCCCCAAGGCTATAGCCCACCCGTTTTTTGGCCATTTTTCCGCTGGGGGGTATGGGCGCGCCGACCTTCGGGGGGTTATTTTTGGGTCTGGCTGTGCCCGCGGCCTATTTTTGGAACGCGGAGGCCGCTCGCAAAGTCTCGCCCCATTCCGAGTCCGGCGGACGAAGTTGGCCAGCCCCTCCCCCAAAGGCTATAGCCCACCCAATTTTTGGCCATTTTTCCGCTGGACGAACTTGGCGCCCCGGCCTTCGGGCGGTTATTTTTGGGCGCGGCTGTGCCCGCGGCCTATTTTTTGCACGCGAAAGCCGCTCGCAAAGTATCCCCCCATTCCGAGTCTGGCGGACGAAGTGGGCCAGCCCCTCCCCCCAAGGCTATAGCCCACCCGTTTTTTGGCCATTTTTCCGGTGGACGAACTTGGCGCCCCGGCCTTCGGGCGGTTATTTTTGGGCGCGGCTGTGCCCGCGGCCTATTTTTGGCACGCGGAGGCTGCTCGCAAAGTCTCGCCCCATTCCGAGTCCGGCGGACGAAGTGGGCCAGCCCCTCCCCCCAAGGCTATAGCCCACCCGTTTTTTGGCCATTTTTCCGCTGGACAAACTTGGCGCCCCGGCCTTCGGGCGGTTATTTTTGGGCGCGGCTGTGCCCGCGGCCTATTTTTGGCACGCGGAGGCCGCTCACAAAGTCTCGACTCATTCCGAGTCCGGCGGACGAAGTTGGCCCGCCCCTCCCCCAAAGGCTATAGCCCACCCGTTTTTTGGCCATTTTCCCGCTGGGGGGTTTGGGCGCGCCGACATTCGGAGGGTTATTTTTGGGCGCGGCTGTGCCCGCGGCCTATTTTCGGCACGCGGAGGCTGCTCACAATTTCTCGCCCCATTCCGAGTCCGGCGGACGAAGTGGGCCAGCCCCTCCCCCCAAGGGTATAGCCCACCCGTTTTTTGGCCATTTTTCCGCTGGACGAACTTGGCGCCCCGGCCTTTGGGCGGTTATTTTTGGGCGTGGCTGTGCCCGCGGCCTATTTTTGGCACGCGGAGGCCACTTGCAAAGTCTCGCCCCATTCCGAGTCCGGCGGACGAAGTGGACCAGCCCCACCCCCCAATGCAATAGCCCACCCATTTTTTGGCCATTTTTCCGCTGGGGGGTTTGGTCGCGCCGACCTTCGGGGGGTTATTTTTGGGCGCGGCTGTGCCCACGGCCTATTTTTGGCACGCGGAGGCTGCTCGCAATGTCTCGCCCCATTCCGAGTCCGGCGGACGAAGTGGGCCAGCCCCTCCCCCCAAAGCTATAGCCCACCCGTTTTTTGGCCATTTTTCCGCTCGACGAACTTGGCGCCCCCGGCCTTCGGGCGGTTATTTTTGGGTGCGGCTGTGCCCGCGGCCTATTTTTGGCACATGGAGGCCGCTTGTAAAGTCTCGCCCCATTCCAAATCCGGCGGACAAAGTGGGCCAGCCCCTCCCCCCAAGGCTATAGCCCACCCGTTTTGTGGCTATTTTTCCGCTGGGGGGTTTGGACGCGCCGACCTTCGGGGGGTTATTTTTGGACGCGGCTGTGCCCGCGGCCTATTTTTGGCACGCGGAGGCTGTTCACAATGTCTCGCCCCATTCCGAGTCCGGCGGACGAAGTGGGCCAGCCCCTCCCCCCAAGGCTATAGCCCACCCGTTTTTTGGCCATTTTTCCACTGGACGAACTTCGCGCCCCGGCCTAGGGGCGGTTATTTTTGGGCGCGGCCATGGCCGCGGCCTATTTTTGGCACACGGAGGCCGTTCACAAAGTCTCGTCCCATTCCGAGTCCGGCGGACGAAGTTGGCCAGTCCCTCCCCCCAAGGCTATAGCCCACCCGTTTTTTTGCCATTTTTCCGCTGGACGAACTTTGGGCGCGCCGACCTTCGGGGGGTTATTTTTTGGCACGGCTGTGCTAGCCGCCTATTTTTGACACGCGGAAGCCGTTCGCAAAGTCTCGCCCCATTCCGAGTCCGGCGGACGAAGTTGGCCAGCCCCTCCACCCAAGGCTATAGCCCACCCGTTTTTTGGCCATTTTTCAGCTGGACGAACTTGGTGCTCTGGCCTTCGGGCTGTTATTTTTGGGCGCGGCTGTGCCCACGGCCTATTTTTTTCACGCGGAGGCTGCTCGCAATGTCTCGCCCCATTCCGAGTCCGGCGGACGAAGTGGGCCAGCCCCTCCCCCCAAAGCTATAGCCCACCCGTTTTTTGGCCATTTTTCCGCTGGGGGGTTTGGACGCACCGACCTTCGGGGGGTTATTTTTGGATGCGGCTGTGCCCGTGGCCTATTTTTGGCACGCGGAGGCTGTTCACAATGTCTCGCCCCATTCCCAGTCCGGCGGACGAAGTTGGCCAGCCCCTCCCCCTAAGGCTATAGCCCACCCGTTTTTTGGCCATTTTTCCGCTGGACGAACTTGGCGCCCCGGCCTTCGGGGGGTTATAATTGGCCGCGGCTTTGCCGGCGACCTATTTTTGGCACGCGCAGTCCGCTCGCAAAGTCTCGTCCCATTCCGAGTCCGGCAGACAAAGTTGGCCAGTCCCTCCCCCCAAGGCTATAGCCCACCCGTTTTTTTGCCATTTTTCCGCTGGACGAACTTTGGGCGCGCCGACCTTCGGGGGGTTATTTTTTGGCACGGCTGTGCTAGCCGCCTATTTTTGACACGCGGAGGCCATTCGCAAAGTCTCGCCCCATTCCGAGTCCGGCGGACGAAGTTGGCCAGCCCCTCCACCCAAGGCTATAGCCCACCCGTTTTTTGGCCATTTTTCAGCTGGACGAACTTGGCGCTCTGGCCTTCGGGCTGTTATTTTTGGGCGCGGCTGTGCCCACGGCCTATTTTTGGCACGCGGAGGCTGCTCGCAATGTCTCGCCCCATTCCGAGTCCGGCGGACGAAGTGGGCCAGCCCCTCCCCCCAAAGCTATAGCCCACCCGTTTTTTGGCCATTTTTCCGCTGGGGGGTTTGGACGCGCCGACCTTCGGGGGGTTATTTTTGGACGCGGCTGTGCCCGCGGCCTATTTTTGGCACGCGGAGGCTGTTCACAATGTCTCGCCCCATTCCCAGTCCGGCGGACGAAGTTGGCCAGCCCCTCCCCCTAAGGCTATAGCCCACCCGTTTTTTGGCCATTTTTCCGCTGGACGAACTTGGCGCCCCGGCCTTCGGGGGGTTATAATTGGCCGCGGCTTTGCCCGCGACCTATTTTTGGCACGCGCAGTCCGCTCGCAAAGTCTCGTCCCATTCCGAGTCCGGCAGACAAAGTTGGCCAGTCCCTCCCCCCAAGGCTATAGCCCACCCGTTTTTTTGCCATTTTTCCACTGGACGAACTTTGGGCGCGCCGACCTTCGGGGGGTTATTTTTTGGCACGGCTGTGCTAGCCGCCTATTTTTGACACGCGGAGGCCATTCGCAAAGTCTCGCCCCATTCCGAGTCCGGCGGACGAAGTTGGCCAGCCCCTCCACCCAAGGCTATAGCCCACCCGTTTTTTGGCCATTTTTCAGCTGGACGAACTTGGCGCTCTGGCCTTCGGGCTGTTATTTTTGGGCGCGGCTGTGACCGTGGCCTATTTTTGGCACGTGGAGGCCGCTCGCAAAGTCTCACCTTTTTACGAGTCCGGCGGATGAAGTTGGCCAGCCCCTCCCCACAACGCTATAGCCCACCCGTTTTTTGGCCATTTTTCCGCTGGACGAACTTGGCGCCCCGGCCTTCGGGCAGTTATTTTTGGGCGCGGCTGTGCCCGCGGCCTATTTTTGGCACGCGGAGGCCGCTCGCAAAGTCTTGCCCCATTCCGAGTCCGGCGGACGAAGTTGGCCAGCCCCTCCCCCCAAGGCTATAGCCCACCCGTTTTTTGGTCATTTTTCCGGTGGGGGGTTTGGGCGCGCCGACCTTCGGGGGGCTATTTTTGGGCGTGGCTGTCCCTGCGACCTATTTTTGGCACGCGGAGACCGCTCGCAAAGTCTCCCCCATTCTGAGTCCGGCGGACGAAGTTGGCCAGCCCCTCCCCCCAAGGCTATAGCCCACTCGTTTTTTGGCCATTTTTCCGCTGGACGAACTTGGCGCCCCGGCCTTTGGGCGGTTATTTTTGGGCGCGGCTGTGCCCGCGGCCTAATTTTTGCACGTGGAGGTCGCTCGCAAAGTCTCGCCCCATTCCGAGTCCGGCGGACGAAGTGGGCCAGCCCCTCCCCCCAAGGCTATAGCCCACCCGTTTTTTGGCCATTTTTCCGCTGGACGAACATGGCGCCCCGGCCTTTGGGGGGTTATTTTTGGGCTCGGCTATGGCCGCGGCCTATCTTTGGCACGCGGAGGCCGCTCGCAAAGTCTCTCCCCATTCCGAGTCCGGCGGACGAAGTGGGCCAGCCCATCCACCCAAGGCTATATAGCCCACCCGTTTTTTGGCCATTTTTCCACTGGACGAACTTGGCGCCCCGTCCTTCGGGCGGTTATTTTTTGGGCGCGGCTTTGACCGTGGCCTATTTTTGGCACGCGGAGACCGCTCGCAAAGACTCGTCCCATTCCGAGTCCGGCGGACGAAGTTGGCCAGCCCCTCCCCCCGAGGCTATAGCCCACCCATTTTTTGGCCATTTTTCCGCTGCACGAACTTGGCGCCTCGGCCTTCGGGCTGTTATTTTTGGGCGCGGCTGTGCCCACGGCCTATTTTTAGCACGCGGAGGCCGCTCGCAAAGTCTCGTCCCATTCCGAGTCCGGCGGACGAACTTGGCCAGCCCCTCCCCCCAAGGCTATAGCCCACCCGTTTTTTGGCCATTTTTCCGCTGGGGGGTTTGGGCGCCCGACCTTCGGGCGGTTATTTTTGGGTCCGGCTGTGCCCGCGGCTTATTTTAGGCACACGGAGGCCGCTCGCAAAGTCTCGCCCCATTCCGAGTCCGGCGGACGAAGTTGGCCAGCCCCTCCCCCCAACGCTATAGCCCACCCATTTTTTGGCCATTTTTCCGCTGGACGAACTAGGCGCCCCGGCCTTCGGGCAGTTATTTATGGGCGCGGCTGTGCCCGCGGCCTATTTTTGGCACGCGGATGCCGCTCGCAAAGTCTCGCCCCATTCCTAGCCCAGCGGACGAAGTTGGCAAGCCCATCGCCCCAAGGCTATAGCCCACCCGTTTTTTGGCCATTTTTCCGCTGGACGAACTCGGCGCCCCGGCCTTCGGGTGGTTATTTTTGGGCGCGGCTGTGCCCATGCCCTATTTTTTGCACGCGGAGGCCGCTCGTAAAGTCTCGCCCCATTCGGAGTCCGGCGGACGAAGTTGGCCAGCCCCTCCCCCCAAGGCTATAGGCCACCCGTTTTTTGGCCATTTTTCCGCTGGACGAACTAGGCGCCCCGGCCTTCGGGCAGTTATTTATAGGCGCGGCTGTGCCCGCGGCCTATTTTTCGCACGCGGAGGCCGCTCAAAAAGTCTCGCCCCATTCCTAGTCCAGCGGACGAAGTTGGCCAGCCCCTCCCCCCAAGGCTATAGCCCACCCGTTTTTTGGCCATTTTTCCGCTGGACGAACTTGGCGCCCCGGCCTTCGGGCGGTTATTTTTGGGCGCGGCTGTGCCCGTGGCCTATTTTTGGCATGCGGAGGCCGCTCGTAAAGTCTCGCCCCATTCCGAGTCCGGCGGACGAAGTTGGCCAGCCCCTCCCCCCAAGGCTATAGCCCACCGGTTTTTTGGCCATTTTCCCGCTGGTGGGTTTGGGCGCCCCGACCTTCGGGCGGTTATTTTTGGGTGCGGCTGTGCCCGTGGCCTATTTTTGGCACGCTGAGGCCGCTCGTAAAGTCTCGCCCCTTTCCGAGTCCGGCGGACGAAGTTGGCCAGCCCCTCCCCCCAAGGCTATAGCCCACCCGTTTTTTGGCCATTTTTCCGCTGGGGGGTTTGGGCGCCCGACCTTCGGGCGGTTATTTTTGGGTCCGGCTGTGCCCGCGGCTTATTTTAGGCACACGGAGGCCGCTCGCAAAGTCTCGCCCCATTCCGAGTCCGGCGGACGAAGTTGGCCAGCCCCTCCCCCCAACGCTATAGCCCACCCATTTTTTGACCATTTTTTCCGCTGGACGAACTAGGCGCCCCGGCCTTCGGGCAGTTATTTATGGGCGCGGCTGTGCCCGCGGCCTATTTTTGGCACGCGGAGGCCGCTCGCAAAGTCTCGCCCCATTCCTAGTCCAGCGGACGAAGTTGGCAAGCCCATCCCCCCAAGGCTATAGCCCACCCGTTTTTTGGCCATTTTTCCGCTGTACGAACTCGGCGCCCCGGCCTTCGGGCGGTTATTTTTGGGCGCGGCTGTGCCCATGGCCTATTTTTTGCACGCGGAGGCCGCTCGTAAAGTCTCACCCCATTCGGAGTCCGGCGGACGAAGTTGGCCAGCCCCTCCCCCCAAGGCTATAGGCCAACCGTTTTTTCGCCATTTTTCCGCTGGGGGGTTTGGGCGCCCCGGCCTTCGGGCGTTTATTTTTGGGCGCGGCTGTGACCGTGGCCTATTTTTTGCAAACGGAGGCCGCTCGTAAAGTCTCGCCCCATTCCGAGTTCGGCGGACGATGTTGTCCAGCCCCTCCCCCCAAGGCTATAGCCCAACCGTTTTTTCGCCATTTTTCCGCTGGGGGGTTTGGGCGCCCCGACCTTCGGGCGGTTATTTTTGGGTGAGGCTGTGCCCGCGGCCTATTTTTGGCACGCGGAGGCCGCTCGCAAAGTCTCGCCCCATACCGAGTCAGGCGGACGAAGTTGGCCAGCCCCTCCCCCCAAGGCTATTGCCCACCCGTTTTTTGGCCATTTTTCCGATGGACGAACTTGGTGCCCCAGCCTTCGGGCGGTTATTTTTGGGCGTGGATGTGCCCGCGGCCTATTTTTGATATGCGGAGGCCGCTCACAAAGTCTCGCCCCATTCCGAGTCCGGCGGATGAAGTTGGCCAACCCCTCCCCGCAAGGCTATAGCCCACCCGTTTTTTGGACATTTTTCCGCTGGGGGGTTTGGGCGCGCCGACCTTCGGGGGGTTATTTTTGGGCGCGGCTGTATCCGCGGCCTATTTTTGGCATGCGGAGGCCACTCGCAAAGTCTAACCCCATTCCGAGTCCGGCGGACGAAGTGGGCCAGCCCCTCCCCCCAAGGCTATAGCCCACCCGTTTTTTGGCCATTTTTCCGCTAGGGGGTTTGGGCGCGCCGACCTTCGGGGGGTTATTTTTGGGAGCGGCTGTGCCCACGGCCTATTTTTGGCACGCGGAAGCCGCTCGCAAAGTCTCGCCCCATTCCGAGTCCGGCGGACGAAGTGGGCCGGCCCCTCCCCCCAAGGCTATAGCCCACCCGTTTTTTGGCCATTTTTCCGCAGGACGAACTTGGCGCCCCGGCCTTCGGGCAGTTATTTTTGGGCGCGGCTGTGCCCACGGCCTATTTTTGGCACGCAGAGGCCGCTCGTAAAGTCTCGCCCCATTCCGAGTCCGTCGGACGAAGTGGGCCAGCCCCTCCCCCCAAGGCTATAGCCCACTTGTTTTTTGGCCGTTTTTCCGCTGGGGGGTTTGGGCGCGCCGACCTTCGGGGGGTTATTTTTGGGTGAGGCTGTGCCCGTGGCCTATTTTTGGTACGCGGACGCCGCTCGCAAAATCTCGCCCATTCCGAGTCCGGCGGACGAAGTTGGCCAGCCCCTCCCCCCAAGGCTATAGCACACCCGTTTTTTGGCCATTTTTCCGCTGGACGAACTTGGCGCCCTGGCCTTCGGGCGGTTATTTTTGGACGTGGCTGTGGCCGCGGGCTATTTTTGGCACGCGGAGGCCGCTCGTAAAGTGTCGCCCCATTCCGAGTCCGGCGGACGAAGTTGGCCAGCCCCTCCCCCCAAGGCTATAGCCCACCTATTTTTTGGCCATTTTTCCGCGGGGGTGTTTGGGTGCGCCGACCTTCGGGGTTTATTTTTGGTCGCAGCTGTACCCGCGGCCTATTTTTGGCACGCGGAGGCCGTTCGTAAAGTCTCGCCCCATTCCGAGTCCGGCGTACGAAGTTGGCCAGCCCCTCCCCCCAAGGCTATAGCCCACCCGTTTTTTGGACATTTTTCCGCTGGGGGGTTTGGGCGCGCCGACCTTCGGGGGGTTATTTTTGGGCGCGGCTGTATCCGCGGCCTATTTTTGGCACGCGGAGGCCGTTCGTAAAGTCTCGCCCCATTCCGAGTGCATCGGACGAAGTGGGCCAGGCCCTCCCCAAAGGCTATAGCCCACTTGTTTTTTGGCCGTTTTTCCGCTGGGGAATTTGGGCGCGCCGACCTTCGGGGGGTTATTTTTGGGCGCGGCTGTGCCCGCGGCCTATTTTTGGCACGCGGAGGCCGCTCGTAAAGTCTCTCCCCATTCCGAGTCCGGCGGACGAAGTTGGCCAGCCCCTCCCCCCAAGACTATAGCCCACCCGTTTTTTGGCCATTTTTCCGCTGGACGAACTTGGCGCCCTGGCCTTCGGGCGGTTATTTTTGGACGTGGCTGTGGCCGCGGGCTATTTTTGGTACGCGGAGGCCGCTCGTAAAGTGTCGCCCCATTCCGAGTCCGGCGGACGAAGTTGGCCAGCCCCTCCCCCCAAGGCTATAGCCCACCTATTTTTTGGCCATTTTTCCGCGGGGGTGTTTGGGTGCGCCGACCTTCGGGGTTTATTTTTGGTCGCAGCTGTATCCGCGGCCTATTTTTGGCACGCGGAGGCCGTTCGTAAAGTCTCGCCCCATTCCGAGTCCGGCGTACGAAGTTGGCCAGCCCCTCCCCCCAAGGCTATAGCCCACCCGTTTTTTGGACATTTTTCCGCTGGGGGGTTTGGGCGCGCCGACCTTCGGGGGGTTATTTTTGGGCGCGGCTGTATCCGCGGCCTATTTTTGGCACGCGGAGGCCGTTCGTAAAGTCTCGCCCCATTCCGAGTCCGTCGGACGAAGTGGGCCAGGCCCTCCCCCAAAGGCTATAGCCCACTTGTTTTTTGGCCGTTTTTCCGCTGGGGAATTTGGGCGCGCCGACCTTCGGGGGGTTATTTTTGGGCGCGGCTGTGCCCGCGGCCTATTTTTGGCACGCGGAGGCCGCTCGTAAAGTCTCTCCCCATTCCGAGTCCGGCGGACGAAGTTGGCCAGCCCCTCCCCCCAAGACTATAGCCCACCCGTTTTTTGGCCATTTTTCCGCTGGACGAACTTGGCGCCCTGGCCTTCGGGCGGTTATTTTTGGACGTGGCTGTGGCCGCGGGCTATTTTTGGCACGCGGAGGCCGCTCGTAAAGTGTCGCCCCATTCCGAGTCCGGCGGACGAAGTTGGCCAGCCCCTCCCCCCAAGGCTATAGCCCACCTATTTTTTGGCCATTTTTCCGCGGGGGTGTTTGGGTGCGCCGACCTTCGGGGTTTATTTTTGGTCGCAGCTGTACCCGCGGCCTATTTTTGGCACGCGGAGGCCGTTCGTAAAGTCTCGCCCCATTCCGAGTCCGGCGTACGAAGTTGGCCAGCCCCTCCCCCCAAGGCTATAGCCCACCCGTTTTTTGGACATTTTTCCGCTGGGGGGTTTGGGCGCGCCGACCTTCGGGGGGTTATTTTTGGGCGCGGCTGTATCCGCGGCCTATTTTTGGCACGCGGAGGCCGTTCGTAAAGTCTCGCCCCATTCCGAGTCCGTCGGACGAAGTGGGCCAGGCCCTCCCCCAAAGGCTATAGCCCACTTGTTTTTTGGCCGTTTTTCCGCTGGGGAATTTGGGCGCGCCGACCTTCGGGGGGTTATTTTTGGGCGCGGCTGTGCCCGCGGCCTATTTTTGGCACGCGGAGGCCGCTCGTAAAGTCTCTCCCCATTCCGAGTCCGGCGGACGAAGTTGGCCAGCCCCTCCCCCCAAGACTATAGCCCACCCGTTTTTTGGCCATTTTTCCGCTGGCGGTTTGGGCGCGCCGACCTTCGGGGGGGTATTGTTCGGCACGGCTGTGCCCGCGGCCTATTTTTGCCACGCGGAGGCCACTCGTAAAGTCTCTTCCCATTCCGAGTCCGGCGGACGAAGTTGGCCAGCCCCTCCCCCCAAGGCTATAGCCCACCCGTTTTTTGGACATTTTTCCGCTGGACAAACTTGGCGCCCTAGCCTTCGGGCGGTTATTTTTGGGCGTGGATATGTCCACGGCCTATTTTTCATATGCGGAGGCCGCTCGCAAAGTCTCGCCCCATTCCGAGTCCGGCGGACGAAGTTGGCCAGCCCCTCCCCCCAAGGCTATAGCCCACCTATTTTTTGGCCATTTTTCCGCCGGGGTGTTTGGGTGCGCCGACCTTCGGGGTTTATTTTTGGTCGCGGCTGTACCCGCGGCCTATTTTTGGTACGCGGAGGCCGTTCGTAAAGTCTCGCCCCATTCCGAGTCCGGCGTACGAAGTTGGCCAGCCCTTCCCCCCAAGGGTATAGCCCACCCGTTTTTTGGCCATTTTTCCGCTGGACGAAGTTGGCGCACCCGGCCTTCGGGCAGTTATTTTTGCACGCGGCTGTGCCCGCGGCCTATTTTTGGCACACGGAGGCCGCTCACAAAGTCTCGCCCCATTCCGAGTCCGGCGGACGAAGTTGGCCAGCCCCTCCCCCCAAGGCTGTAGCCCACCCGTTTTTTGGCCATTTTTCCGCTGGACGAACTTGGCGCCCCGGCCTTCGGGCGGTTATTTTTGGGTGCGGCTGTGCCCGCGGCCTATTTTTGGCACGCGGAAGCCGCTCGCAAAGTCTCGTCCCATTCTGAGTCCGGCGGATGAAGTGGGCCAGCCCCTCCCCCCAAGGCTATAGCCCACCCGTTTTTTGGCCATTTTTCCGCTGTTCGAACTTGGCGCCCCGGCCTTCGGGCGGTTATTTTTGGCCGCGGCTGAGTCCGCGGCCTATTTTTGGCACGCGGAGGCCGCACGCAAAGTCTCGCCCCGTTCCGAGTCCGGCGGACGAGGTTGGCAAGCCCCTCCCCCCAAGGCTATAGCCCACCCATTTTTTGGCCATTTTTCCGCTGGACGAATTGGGCGCGCCGACCTTCGGGGGGTTATTTTTGGGTGCGGCTGTGCCCGTGGCCTATTTTTGCAATACGGAGGCCACTCACAAAGTATCGCCTCATTCCGAGTCCGGCGGACGAAGTTGGCCAGCCCCTCCCCCCAAGGCTATAGCCCACCCGTTTTTTGGCCATTTTTCCGCTGGACGAACTTGGCGCCCCGGCCTTCGGGCGGTTATTTTTGGGCGCGGCTGTGCCCGCACCCTATCTTTGGTACGCGGAGGCCGCTCGCAAAGTCTCGCCCCGTTCCGAGTCCGGTGGACGAAGTTGGCCAGCCCCTCCCCCCAAGGCTATAGCCCACCCGTTTTTTGGCCATTTTTCCGCTGGACGAACTTGGCGCACCCGGCCTTCAGGCGGTTATTTTTGGGCGCGGTTGTGCCCGCGGCCTATTTTTGGCACGTGGAGGCCGCTCACAAAGTCTCGCCCCATTCCGAGTCCGGCGGACGAAGTTGGCCAGCCCCTCCCCCCAAGGCTATAGCCCACCCGTTTTTTGGCCATTTTTCCGCTGGACGAACTTGGCGCCCCGGCCTTCGGGCGGTTATTTTTGGGCGCGGCTGTGCCCGCACCCTATCTTTGGTACGCGGAGGCCGCTCGCAAAGTCTCGCCCCGTTCCGAGTCCGGTGGACGAAGTTGGCCAGCCCCTCCCCCCAAGGCTATAGCCCACCCGTTTTTTGGCCATTTTTCCGCTGGACGAACTTGGCGCACCCGGCCTTCAGGCGGTTATTTTTGGGCGCGGTTGTGCCCGCGGCCTATTTTTGGCACGTGGAGGCCGCTCACAAATTCTCACCCCATTCCGAGTCCGGCGGACGAAGTTGGCCAGCCCCTCCCCCCAAGGCTATAGCCCACCCGTTTTTTGCCCAGTTTTCCGCTGGACGAACTTGGCGCCCCGGCCTTCGGGGGGTTATTTTAGGTCGCGGCTGTGCCCGCGGCCTATTTTTGGCACGCGGAGGCCGCTCGAAAAGTCTCGCCCCGTTCCGAGTCCGGCGGACGAGGTTGGCAAGCCCCTCCCCCCAAGGCTATAGCCCACCCATTTTTTGGCCATTTTTCCGCTGGACGAATTGGGCGCGCCGACCTTCGGGGGGTTATTTTTGGGTGCGGCTGTGCCCGTGGCCTATTTTTGCAATACGGAGGCCACTCACAAAGTATCGCCTCATTCCGAGTCCGGCGGACGAAGTTGGCCAGCCCCTCCCCCCAAGGCTATAGCCCACCCGTTTTTTGGCCATTTTTCCGCTGGACGAACTTGGCGCCCCGGCCTTCGGGCGGTTATTTTTGGGCGCGGCTGTGCCCGCACCCTATCTTTGGTACGCGGAGGCTCCTCGCAAAGTCTCGCCCCATTCCGAGTCCGGCGGACGAAGTTGGCTAGCTCCACCCCCAAGGCTATAGCCCACCCGTTTTTTGGCCATTTTTCCGCTGGACGAACTTGGCGCCCCGGCCTTCGGGCGGTTATTTTTGGGCGCGGTTGTGCCCGCGGCCTATTTTTGGCACGTGGAGGCCGCTCACAAAGTCTCGCCCCATTCCGAGTCCGGCGGACGAAGTTGGCCAGCCCCTCCCCCCAAGGCTATAGCCCACCCGTTTTTTGGCCATTTTTCCGCTGGACGAACTTGGCGCCCTGGCCTTCGGGCGGTTATTTTTGGGCGTGGCTGTGCACGCGGCCTATTTTTGGCACGTGGAGGCCGCTCACAAAGTCTCGCCCCATTCCGAGTCCGGCGGACGAAGTTGGCCAGCCCCTCCCCCCAAGGCTATAGCCCACCCGTTTTTTGGCCATTTTTCCGCTGGACGAACTTGGCGCACCCGGCCTTCAGGCGGTTATTTTTGGGCGCGGTTGTGCCCGCGGCCTATTTTTGGCACGTGGAGGCCGCTCACAAAGTCTCGCCCCATTCCGAGTCCGGCGGACGAAGTTGGCCAGCCCCTCCCCCCAAGGCTATAGCCCACCCGTTTTTTGGCCATTTTTCCGCTGGACGAACTTGGCGCCCAGCCTTCGGGCGGTTATTTTTGGGCGCGGCTGTGCCCGCACCCTATCTTTGGTACGCGGAGGCCGCTCGCAAAGTCTCGCCCCGTTCCGAGTCCGGTGGACGAAGTTGGCCAGCCCCTCCCCCCAAGGCTATAGCCCACCCGTTTTTTGGCCATTTTTCCGCTGGACGAACTTGGCGCACCCGGCCTTCAGGCGGTTATTTTTGGGCGCGGTTGTGCCCGCGGCCTATTTTTGGCACGTGGAGGCCGCTCACAAATTCTCACCCCATTCCGAGTCCGGCGGACGAAGTTGGCCAGCCCCTCCCCCCAAGGCTATAGCCCACCCGTTTTTTGCCCAGTTTTCCGCTGGACGAACTTGGCGCCCCGGCCTTCGGGGGGTTATTTTAGGTCGCGGCTGTGCCCGCGGCCTATTTTTGGCACGCGGAGGCCGCTCGAAAAGTCTCGCCCCGTTCCGAGTCCGGCGGACGAGGTTGGCAAGCCCCTCCCCCCAAGGCTATAGCCCACCCATTTTTTGGCCATTTTTCCGCTGGACGAATTGGGCGCGCCGACCTTCGGGGGGTTATTTTTGGGTGCGGCTGTGCCCGTGGCCTATTTTTGCAATACGGAGGCCACTCATAAAGTATCGCCTCATTCCGAGTCCGGCGGACGAAGTTGGCCAGCCCCTCCCCCCAAGACTATAGCCCACCCGTTTTTTGGCAATTTTTTGAGCTGGGGGGTTTGGGCGCGCCGACCTTCGGAGGGTTATTTTTGGGCGCACCTGTGCCCACGGCCTATTTTTCGCACACGGAGGCCGCTCGCAAAGTCTCCCCCCATTCCGAGTCCGGCGGACGAACTTGGCCAGCCCCTCCCCCCAAGGCTATAGCCCAACCATTTTTTGGCCCTTTTTCCGCTGGACGAACTTGACGCCCCGGCCTTTGGGTGGTTATTTTTAGGCGCAGCCGTGCCCGCGGCCTATTTTTGGCACGCGGAGACCGCTCGCAAAGTCTCGCCCCATTCTGAGTCCGGCGGACGAAGTTGGCCAGCCCCTCCCCCCAAGGCTATAGCCCACCCGTTTTTTGGCCATTTTTCCGCTGGGGGGTTTGGGCGCGCCGACCTTCGGGGGTTATTTTTGGGCGCGGCTGTGCCCGCACCCTATCTTTGGTACGCGGAGGCCGCTCGCAAAGTCTCGCCCCGTTCCGAGTCCGGTGGACGAAGTTGGCCAGCCCCTCCCCCCAAGGCTATAGCCCACCCGTTTTTTGGCCATTTTTCCGCTGGACGAACTTGGCGCACCCGGCCTTCAGGCGGTTATTTTTGGGCGCGGTTGTGCCCGCGGCCTATTTTTGGCACGTGGAGGCCGCTCACAAAGTCTCACCCCATTCCAAGTCCGGCGAACGAAGTTGGCCAGCCCCTCCCCCCAAGGCTATAGCCCACCCGTTTTTTGCCCAGTTTTCCGCTGGACGAACTTGGCGCCCCGGCCTTCGGGGGGTTATTTTAGGTCGCGGCTGTGCCCGCGGCCTATTTTTGGCACGCGGAGGCCGCTCGAAAAGTCTCACCAGATTCCGAGTCCGGCGCACGAAGTTGGCCAGCCCCTCCCCCCAAGGCTGTAGCCCACCCGTTTTTTGGCCATTTTTCCGCTGGACGAACATGGCGCCCCGGCCTTCGGGGAGTTATTTTTGGGTACGGTTGTGCCCGCGGCCTACTTTTGCCACGCGGAGGCCGCTTGCAAAGTCTCGTCCCATTCCGAGTCCGGCGGACGAAGTTGGCCAGCCCCTCCCCGCAAGGCTATAACCCACCCGTTTTTTGGCCATTTTTCCGTTGGACGAACTAGGCTCCCCGGCCTTCGGGCAGTTATTTTTGGGCGCGGCTGTGCCCGCGGCCTATTTTTGGCACGCGGAGGCGGCTCGCAAAGTCTCGTCCCATTCCGAGTCCGGCGGACGAAGTTGGCCAGCCCCTCCCCCCAAGGCTATAGCCCACCCGTTTTTTGGCCATTTTTCCGCTGGGGGGTTTGGGCGCGCCGACCTTCGGGGGGTTATTTTTGGGCGCGGCTGTGCCCGAGGCCAATTTTTGGCACGCGGAGGCCGCTCTTAAAGTCTCGCCCCATTCCGAGTCCGGCGGACGAAGTGGGCCAGCCCCTCCCCCCAAGGCTATAGCCCACCCGTTTTTTGGCAATTTTTTGAGCTGGGGGGTTTGGGCGCGCCGACCTTCGGAGGGTTATTTTTGGGCGCACCTGTGCCCACGGCCTATTTTTCGCACACGGAGGCCGCTCGCAAAGTCTCCCCCCATTCCGAGTCCGGCGGACGAACTTGGCCAGCCCCTCCCCCCAAGGCTATAGCCCAACCATTTTTTGGCCCTTTTTCCGCTGGACGAACTTGACGCCCCGGCCTTTGGGTGGTTATTTTTAGGCGCAGCCGTGCCCGCGGCCTATTTTTGGCACACGGAGAACGCTCGCAAAGTCTCGCCCCATTCTGAGTCCGGCGGACGAAGTGGGCCAGCCCCTCCACCCAAGGCTATAGCCCACCCGTATTTTGGCCTTTTTTCCGCTGGACGAAATTGGCGCCCCGGCCTTCGTGCAGTTATTTTTGGGCGCGGCGGTGCCCGCGGCCTATTTTTGGCACACGGAGGCTGCTCGCAAAGTCTCGTCCCACTCCGAGTCCGGCGGACGAAGTTGGCCAGCCCCTCCCCCCAAGGCTATAGCCCACCCGTTTTTTGGCCATTTTTCCGCTGGGGGTTTTGTTTGAGCCGACCTTCGGGGGGTTATTTTTGGGCGTGGCTGTGCCCGCGGCCAATTTTTGGTACGCGGAGGCCGCTCGCAAAGTCTCGCCCCATTCCGAGTCCGGCGGACGAAGTGGGCCAGCCCCTCCCCCCAAGGCTATAGCCCACCCGTTTTTTGGCCATTTTTCCGCCGGGCAAACTTGGCGGCCCGGCCTTCGGGTGGTTATTTTTGGGTGCGGCTGTTCCCGCGGCCTATTTTTGGCACGCGGAGGCTGCTCGTAAAGTCTCGTCCCATTCCGAGTCCAGCGGACGAAGTTGGCCAGCCCCTCCCCCCAAGGCTATAGCCCACCCGTTTTTTGGCCATTTTTCCGCTGGGGGGTTTGGGCGCGCCGACCTTCGGGGGTTATTTTTGGGCGCGGCTGTGCCCGTGGCCTATTTTTGGCTCGCGGAGGCCGCTCGCAAAGTCTCTCCCCATTCCGAGTCCGGCAGACGAAGTTGGCCAGCCCCTCCCCCCTAGGCTATATCCCACCCGTTTTTTGGCCATTTTTCCGCAGGATGAACTCGGCACCCCGGCCTTCGGGCGGTTATTTTTGGGCGCGGCTGTGCCCGCGGCCTATTTTTGCCACGCGGAGGCCGCTCGCAAAGTCTCGCCCCATTCCGAGTCCGGCGGACGAAGTTGGCCAGCCCCTCCCCCCAAGGTTATAGCCTACCCGTTTTTTGGCCATTTTTCCGCTGGGGGGTTTGGGCGTGCCGACCTTCGGGGGGTTATTTTTGGGCACGGCTGTGCCCGAGGCCTATTTTTGGCTCGCGGAGGCCGCTCGCAAAGTCTCTCCCCATTCCGAGTCCGGCAGACGAAGTTGGCCAGCCCCTCCCCCCTAGGCTATATCCCACCCGTTCTTTGGCCATTTTTCCGCAGGATGAACTCGGCATCCCGGCCTTCGCGCGGTTTTTTTGGGCGCGGCTGTGCCCGCGGCCTATTTTTGCCACGCGGAGGCCACTCGTAAAGTCTCGCCCCATTCCGCGTCCGGCGGACGAAGTTGGCCAGCCCCTCCCCCCAAGGCTATAGCCCACCCGTTTTTTGGCCATTTTTCCGCTGGGGGGTTTGGGCGCGCTGACCTTCGGGTGGTTATTTTTGGGCGCGGCTGTGCCCGCGGCCTATTTTTGGCACGCAGAGGCTGCTCGCAAAGTCTCGCCCCATTCCGAGTCCGGCGGACGAAGTGGGCCAGCCCCTCCCCCCAAGGGTATAGCCCACCCATTTTTTGGCCATTTTTCCGCTGGACGAACTTGGCGCCCCGGCCTTCGGGCGGTTATTTTTGGGCGCGGCTGTGCCCGCGGCCTATTTTTTGCACGCGGAGGCTGCTCGCAAAGTCTCGCCCCATTCCGAGTCCGGCGGACGAAGTTGGCCAGCCCCTCCCCCCAAGGCTATAGCCCACCCGTTTTTTGGCCATTTTTCCGCTGGGGGTTTTGGGCGCGCCGACCTTCGGGGGGTTATTTTTGGAAGCGGCTGTGCCCGCGGCCTATTTTTGACACACGGAGGCCGCTTGCAAAGTCTCACCCCATTCCGAGTCCGGCGGAAGAAGTTGGCCAGCCCCTCTCCCCATGGCCATAGCCCACCCGTTTTTTGGCCATTTTTCCGCAGGGGGGCTTGGGCGCGCCGAGCTTCGGGGGGTTATTTTTGGGCGCGGCTGCGCCCGTGACCTATTTTTGGCATGCGGAGGCCACTTGCAAAGTCTCGCCCCATTCCGAGTCCGGCGGACGAAGTTGGCCAGCCCCTCCCCCCAAGGCTATAGCCCACCCGTTTTTTGGCCATTTTTCCGCTGGGGGGTTTGGGCGCGCCGACCTTCGGGGGTTATTTTTTGGTGCGGCTGTGCCCGCTTCCTATTTTTGGCACGCGGAGGCCACTCGCAAAGTCTCGCCCCATTCCGATTCTGGCGGACGAAGTTGGCCAGCCCCTCCCCCCAAGGCTATAGCCCACCAGTTTTTTGGCCATTTTTCCTCGGGAAGGTTTGGGCGCTCCGACCTTCGTGGGGTTATTTTTGGGCTCGGCTGCCCTTGCGGCCTATTTTTGGCACGTGGAGGCCGCTCGCAAGGTCTCGCCCCATTCCGAGTCCGGCGGACGAAGTTGGCCAGCCCCTACCCCAAGGCTATAGCCCACCCGTTTTTTGGCCATTTTTCCGCTGGACGAACTTGGCGCCCCGGCCTTCGGGCGTTTATTTTTGGGTGCGGGTGTGCCCGCGGCCTATTTTTGGCATGCGGAGGCCGCTCGCAAAGTCTCGCCCCATTCCGAGTCCGGCGGAGGGACTTGGGCAGCCCCACCCCCAAGGCTATAGCCCACCCGTTTTTGTGGCCTTTTTCCGCTGGACGAACATGGCGACCCGACCTTCGGGTGGTTATTTTTGGGTGCAGCTGTGCCTGCAGCCTATTTTTAGCACAGGGAGGCCGCTCGCAAAGTCTCGTCCCATTCCGAGTCCGGTGGACAAACTTGGCCAGCACCACCTCCCAAGGCTATAGCCCACCCGTTTTTGTGGCCTTTTTCCGCTGGACGAGCTTGGCGCCCCGGACTTTGGGTGGTTATTTTTGGGTGCGGCTGTGCCCGTGGCCTATTTTTGGCACACAGAGGCTGCTCGCAAAGTCTCGCCCCATTCCGAGTCTGGCGGATGAACTTGGCCAGCCCCACCCCCCGAGGCTATAGCCCACCGGTTTTTGTGGCCTTTTTCCGCTGGACGAACTTGGCGCCTCGGCCTTCGGGCTGTAATTTTTTGGCGCGGCTGTGTCCGTGGCCAATTTTCGGCACATGGAAGCCGCTCGCAAAGTCTCATCCAATTCCGAGTCCGGCGGACGAACTTGGCCAGCCCCACCCCCAAAGGCAATAGCCCACCCGTTTTTGTGGCCTTTTTCCGCTGGACGAACTTGGCGACCCGGCCTTCGGGTGGTTATTTTTGGGTGCGGCTGTGCCTGCAGCTTATTTTTGGTACAGGGAGGCCGCTCGCAAAGTCTCATCCCATTCCGAGTCCGGTGGACAAACTTGGCCAGCACCACCTCCCAAGGCTATAGCCCACCCGTTTTTGTGGCCTTTTTCCGCTTGATGAAATTGGCACCCCGGCCTTCGGGTGGTTATTTTTGGGCGCGGCTTTGCCCCCGGCCTATTTTTGGTACACGGAGGCCGCTCGTTAAGTCTCGCCCCATTCCGAGTCCGGCGGACGAACTTGGCCAGCCCCACCCCCCAAGGCTATAGCCCACCCGTTTTTGTGGCCTTTTTCCGCTGGACGAACTTGGCGCACCGGCCTTCGGGCGGTTATTTTTGGGCTAGGCTGTGCCCGCGGCCGATTTTTGGCATACGGAGGCTGCTCGCAAAGTCTCGTCCCATTCCGAGTCCGGCGGACGAACTTGCCCAGCGCCACCCCTCAAGGCTATAGCCCACCCGTTTTTGTGGCCTTTTTCCGCTGGACGAACTTCGCGCCCCGGCCTTCGGGGGGTTCTTTTTTTAGGCGCAACTGTGCCCATGACCTATTTTTGGCACACAGAGGCTGCTCGCTATGTCTCACCCCATTCCGAGTCCGGCGGAGGGACTTGGGCAGCCCCACCCCCAAGGCTATAGCCCACCCGTTTTTGTGGCCTTTTTCCGCTGGACGAACTTGGCGACCCGGCCTTCGGGTGGTTATTTTTGGGTGCAACTATGCCTGCAGCCCTATTTTTGCACAGGGGAGGCCGCTCGCAAAGTCTCATCCCATTCCGAGTCCGGTGGACAAACTTGGCCAGCACCACCTCCCAAGGCTATAGCCCACCCGTTTTTGTGGCCTTTTTCCGCTGGACGAACTTGTCGCCCCGGACTTCGGGTGGTTATTTTTGGGTACGGTTGTGCCCGTGGCCTATTTTTGGGACACAGAGGCCACTCGCAAAGTCTCGCCCCATTCCGAGTCTGGCGGATGAACATGGCCAGCCCCACCCCCCGAGGCTATAGCCCACCCGTTTTTGTGGCCTTTTTCCGCTGGACGAACTTGGCGCCTCGGCCTTCGGGCTGTAATTTTTTGGCGCGGCTGTGGCCGTGACCAATTTTCGGCACATGGAAGCCGCTCGCAAAGTCTCATCCAATTCCGAGTCCGGCGGACGAACTTGGCCAGCCCCACCCCCCAAGGCTATAGCCCACCCGTTTTTGTGGCCTTTTTCCGCTGGACGAACTTGGCGACCCGGCCTTCGGGTGGTTATTTTTGGGTGCGGCTGTGCCTGCAGCTTATTTTTGGTACAGGGAGGCCGCTCGCAAAGTCTCATCCCATTCCGAGTCCGGTGGACAAACTTGGCCAGCACCACCTCCCAAGGCTATAGCCCACCCGTTTTTGTGGCCTTTTTCCGCTGGACGAACATGGCACCCCGGACTTCGGGTGGTTATTTTTTGGGCGCGGCTGTGCCCGCGGCCTATTTTTGGCACACAGAGGCCGCTCGCAAAGTCTCGCCCCATTCCGAGTCCGGCGGACGAACTTGGCCAGCGCCACCCCCCAAGGCTATAGCCCACCCGTTTTTGTGGCCTTTTTCTGCTGGACGAACTTGGCGCCCTGGCCTTCGGGGCGTTATTTTTGGGTGTAACTGTGCCCGCGGCCTATTTTTGGCACACAGAGGCCGCTCGCCAAGTCTCGCCCCATTCCGCGTCCGGCGGAGGGACTTGGGCAGCCCCACCCCCCAAGGCTATAGCCCACCCGTTTTTGTGGCCTTTTTCCGCTGGACGAACATGGCGACCCGGCCTTCGGGTGGTTATTTTTGGGTGCGGCATTGCCTGCAGCCTATTTTTGGCACAGGGAGGCCGCTCGCAAAGTCTCGTCCCATTCCGAGTCCGGTGGACAAACGTGGCCAGCACCACCTCCCAAGGCTATAGCCCACCTGTTTTTGTGGCCTTTTTCCGCGGGACGAACTTGGCGCCACGGACTTCGGGTGGTTATTTTTGGGCGCGGCTGTGCTCGCGGCCTATTTTTACCACACAGAGGCCGCTCACAAAGTCTCGCCCCATTCCGAGTCCGGCGGACGAACTTGGCCAGCCCCACCCCCCTAGGCTATAGCCCACCCATTTTTGTGGCCTTTTTCCGCTGGACGAACTTGGCGCCTCGGCCTTCGGGCTGTAATTTTCTGGCGTGGCTGTGCCCATGGCCAATTTTCGGCACATGGAAGCCGCTCGCAAAGTCTCGTCCCATTCCGAGTCCGGCGGACGAACTTGGCCAGCCCCACCCCCCAAGGCTATAGCCCAACCGTTTTTGTGGCCTTTTTCCGCTGGACGAACTTGGCGACCCGGCCTTCGGGTGGTTATTTTTGGGTGCGGCTGTGCCTATAGCCTATCTTTGGCACACAGAGGCCGCTCGCAAAGTCTCACCCGATTCCGAGTCCGCCGGACGAAGTTGGCCAGCCCCCCCCCAAGGCTATAGCCCACCCGTTTTTGTGGCCTTTTTCCGCTGGACGAACTTGGCGCCCCGGCCTTCAGGGCATTATTTTTCGGCGCGACTGTGTCCGCGGCCTATTTTTGGCACACAGAGGCCGCTCGCAAAGTCTCACCCTATTCCGAGTCCGGCGGAGGGACTTGGGCAGCCCCACCCCCCAATGCTATAGCCCACCCGTTTTTGTGGCCTTTTTCCGCTGGACAAACATGGCGCCCAGGACTTCGGGTAGTTATTTTTTGGGCACGGCTGTGCCCGCGGCCTATTTTTGGCACACAGAGGCTGCTCGCAAAGTCTCGCCCCATTCCGAGTCCGGCGGACGAACTTGGCCAGCCCCACCCCCCAAGGCTATAGCCCACCCGTTTTTGTGGCCTTTTTCCGCTGGACGAACATGGCGCACCGGCCTTCGGGCGGTTATTTATGGGTGCGCCTGTGCCCGCGGCCGATGTTTTACGTGCGGAGGCATCTCGCAAAGTCTCGTCCCATTCCGAGTCCGGTGGACAAACTTGGCCAGCACCACCTCCCAAGGATATAGCCCACCCGTTTTTGTGGCCTTTTTGCGCTGGACGAACTTGGCGCCCCGGCCTTCGGGCAGTTATTTTAGGGCGGGGCTGTGCCCAAGGCCTATTTTTGGCACACGGAGGCCACTCGCAAAGTCTCATCCTATTCCGAGTCCAGCGGACAAACTTGGCCAGCCTACCCCCCAAGGCTATAGCGCACCCGATTTTGTGGCCTTTTTCCGCTGGACGAACTTGGCGCCCCGGCCTTCGGGCGGTTATTTTTGGGCGCAGCAGTGCCCGCCGTCTAGTTTTGGCACACGGAGGCCGCTCGCAAAGTCTCGCCCCAATCCGAGTCCGGCGGACGAACTTGACCAGCCCCACCCCCCAAGTCTATAGCCCACCCGTTTTTGTGCCTTTTTCCGCAGGACGAACTTGGCGCCCCGGCCTTCGGTGCGTTAGTTTATGGCACGACTGTGCCCGCGGCCTATTTTTGGCACACAGAAGCCGCTCGCAAAGTCTCGCCCCATTCCGAGTCCGGCGGAGGGACTTGAGCAGCCCCACTCCCCAAGGCTATAGCCCACCCGTTTTTGTGGCCTTTTTCCGCTGGACGAACTTGGCGACCCGGCCTTCGGGTGGTTCTTTTTGGGTGCGGCTGTGCCTGCAGTTTATTTTTGGCATAGGGAGGCCGCTCGCAAGGTCTCGTCCCGTTCCGAGTCCGCTGGACAAACTTGGCCAGCACCACCTCCCAAGGCTATAGCCCACCCGTTTTTGTGGCCTTTTTCCGCTGGACGAACTTGGCGCCCCGGAGTTCGGGTGGCTATTTTTGGGCGCGGCTGTGCCCGTGGCCTATTTTTGACACACAGAGGCCACTCGCAAAGTCTCGCCCCATTCCGAGTCCGGCGGAAGAACTTGGGCAGCCCCACCCCCCGAGGCTATAGCCCACCCGTTTTTGTGGCCTTTTTCCGCTGGGCGAACTTGGCGCCCCGGCCTTCGGGCTGTAATTTTTTGGCGAGACTGTGCCCGTGGCCAATTTTCGGCACATGGAAGCCGCTCACAAAGTGTCGTCCCATTCCGAGTCCGGCGGACGAACTTGGCCAGCCCCACCCCCCAAGGCTATAGCCCACCCGTTTTTGTGGCCTTTTTCCGCATGACAAACTTGGCGCCCCGGCCTTCGGGCGGTTATTTTTGGGCCCAGCTGTGCCCGCGGCCTATTTTTGGCACACAGAGGCCGCTCGCAAAGTCTCGCCAAATTCCGAGTCCGGCGGATGGACTTGGCCAGCCCCAACCCCCAAGGCTATAGCCCACCCGATTTTGTGGCCTTTTTCCGCTGGATGAACTTGGCGCCCCAGCCTTCGAGGGGTTATTTTTGGGCACGGCTGTGCCCGAGACTTATTTGTGGTACACGGAAGCCGTTCGCAAAGTCTCATGCGATTCCGACTCCGGCGGACGAACTTGGCCAGCCCCACCCACCAAGGCGATAGCCCACCCGTTTTTGTGGCCTTTTTCCGCTGGACGAACTTGGCGACCCGGCCTTCGGGTGGTTATTTTTGGGTGCGGCTGTGCCTGCAGCCTATTTTTGGCACAGGGATGCTGCTCGCAAAGTCTCGTCCCGTTCCGAGTCCGGTGGACAAACTTGGCCAGCACCACCTCCCAAGGCTATAGCCCACCCGTTTTTGTGGCCTTTTTCCGCTGGACGAACTTGGCGCCCCGGAGTTCGGGTGGCTATTTTTGGGCGCGGCTGTGCCCGTGGCCTATTTTTGACACACAGAGGCCGCTCGCAAAGTCTCGCCCCATTCCGAGTCCGGCGGACGAACTTGGGCAGCCCCACCCCCCGAGGCTATAGCCCACCCGTTTTTGTGGCCTTTTTCCGCTGGACGAACTTGGCGCCCCGGCCTTCGGGCTGTAATTTTTTGGCGCGACTGTGCCCGTGGCCAATTTTCGACACATGGAAGCCGCTCACAAAGTGTCGTCCCATTCCGAGTCCGGCGGACGAACTTGGCCAGCCCCACCCCCCAAGGCTATACCCCACCTGTTTTTGTGGCCTTTTTCCGCATGACAAACTTGGCGCCCCGGCCTTCGGGCGGTTATTTTTGGGCCCAGCTGTGCCTGCGGCCTATTTTTGGCACACAGAGGCCGCTCGCAAAGTCTCGCCAAATTCCGAGTCCGGCGGATGGACTTGGCCAGCCCCAACCCCCAAGGCTATAGCCCACCCGATTTTGTGGCCTTTTTCCGCTGGACGAACTTGGCGCCCCAGCCTTCGGGGGGTTATTTTTGGGCACGGCTGTGTCCGAGACTTATTTGTGGCACACGGAATCCGTTCGCAAAGTCTCATGCGATTCCGAGTCCGGCGGACGAACTTGGCCAGCCCCACCCACCAAGGCGATAGCCCACCCGTTTTTGTGGCCTTTTTCCGCTGGACGAACTTGGTGCACCGGCCTTCGGGCTGTTATTATTGGTCACGGCTGTGCCCGCGGCCTATTTTTGGCACGCGGAGGACGCTCGCAAAGTCTCATCCTATTCTGAGTCCGGCGGACGAACTTGGCCGGTCCCACCCCCCAAGGCTATAGCCCACCCGTTTTTGTGGCCTTTTTCCGCTGGACGAACTTGGCGCCCTTGCCTTCGGGCCGTTATTTTTAGGCACAGCTGTGCCCGCGGCCTATTTGTGGCACACGGAGGCCGCTCGCAAAGTCTTATCCGATTCTGAGTCCGGCGGACGAACTTAGCCAGCCCCACCCCCCAAGGCTATAGCCCACCCGTTTTTGTGGCCTGTTTCCGCTGGAAGAACTTGGCGCCCCGCCCTTCGGGCTGTTATTTTTGGACGCGGCTGTGCCCGCGGCCTATTTTTGGAACACCAAGGCCGCTCGCAAAGTTTCCTCCGATTCCGAGTCCGGCGGAAGAACTTGGCCAGCCCCACCCCCCAAGGCTATAGCCCACCTGTTTTTGTGGCCTTTTCCCGCTGGAGGAACTTGGCGCCCCGGCCTTCGGGCCGTTAGTTTTTGGCGCGGCTGTTCCCGCCGCCTGTTTTTGGCACACGGAGGCCGCTCGCAATGTCTTGCCCCATTCCGAGTCCGGCGGACGAACTTGGCCAGCCCCACCCCCCAAGGCTATAGCCCTCCCGTTTTTGTGGGCTTTTTCCCCACAGACGAACTTGGCGCCCGGCCTTGGGCGGTAATTTTAGGCGCGGCTGTGCCCGCGGCCTATTATTGGCACATGGAGGCTGGTCGCAAAGTCTCACCCCATTCCGAGTCCGGCGGACGAACATGGCCAGCCCCACCCCCCAAGGCTATAGCCCACCCGATTTTGTGGCCTTTTTCCGCTGGACGAACAAGGCGCCCCGGCCTTCGTGTGGTTATTTTTTGGCGCGGCTGTGTCCGCGGCCTATTTTTGGCACGCGGAGGCCTCTCGCAAAGTCTCATCCGATTCTGAGTCCGGCGGACGGAATTGGCCAGCCCTACCCCCCAAGTCTATAGCCCACCCGTTTTTGTGGCCTTTTTCCGCTGGACGAACTTGGCGCCCCGGACTTCGGGCTGATATTTTTGGGCGCGGCTGTGCCCGCGGCCTATTTTTACCACACGGAGGCCGCTCGCAAAGTCTCATCCGATTCCGAGTCCGGCAGATGAACTTGGCCAGCCCCACCCCCCAAGTCTATAGCCCACCCGTTTTTGTGGCCTTTTTCCGCTGGACGAACTTGGCGCCCCAGCCTTCGGGCGGTTATTTTTGGGTGCGGCTGTGCCCGCGTCTTATTTGTGGCACACAGAGACCGTTCGCAAAGTCTCATCCTATTCCGAGTCCGGCGGACGAACTTGGCCGGCCCCACCCCCCAAGGCTATAACCTACCCGTTTTTGTGGCCTTTTTCCGCTGGACGAACTTGGCGCCCTGTCCTTCGGGCGGTTATTTTTGGGCACGGCTGTGACCACGGCCTATTTTTGGCACACGGAGGCCGCTCGCAAAGTCTCGCCCCATTCCGAGCCCGGCAGACGAAGGTTGCCAGCCTCACCCCCCAAGGCTATAGCCCACCCGTTTTTGTGGCCTTTTTCCGCTGGACGAACAAGGCGCCCCGGACTTCGGGCTGATATTTTTGGGCGCGGCTGTGCCCGCGGCCTATTTTTACCACACGGAGGCCGCTCGCAAAGTCTCATCCGATTCCGAGTCCGGCGGACGAACTTGGCCAGCCCCACCCCCCAAGGCTATAGCCCACCCGTTTTTGTGGCCTTTTTCCGCTGGACGAACTTGGCGCCCCAGCCTTCGGGCGGTTATTTTTGGGCGCGGCTGTGCCCGCATCTTATTTGTGGCACACAGAGACCGTTCGCAAAGTCTCATCCTATTCCGAGTCCGGCGGACGAACTTGGCCGGCCCCACCCCCCAAGGCTATAACCTACCCGTTTTTGTGGCCTTTTTCCGCTGGACGAACTTGGCGCCCCGGACTTCGGGCTGATATTTTTGGGCGCGGCTGTGCCCGCGGCCTATTTTTACCACACGGAGGCCGCTCGCAAAGTCTCATCCGATTCCGAGTCCGGCGGACGAACTTGGCCAGCCCCACCCCCCAAGGCTATAGCCCACCCGTTTTTGTGGCCTTTTTCCGCTGGACGAACTTGGCGCCCCAGCCTTCGGGCGGTTATTTTTGGGCGCGGCTGTGCCCGCATCTTATTTGTGGCACATAGAGACCGTTCGCAAAGTCTCATCCGATTCTGAGTCCGGCGGACGGACTTGGCCAGCCCTACCCCCCAAGTCTATAGCCCACCCGTTTTTGTGGCCTTTTTCCGCTGGACGAACTTGGCGCCCCGGACTTCGGGCTGATATTTTTGGGCGCGGCTGTGCCCGCGGCCTATTTTTACCACACGGAGGCCGCTCGCAAAGTCTCATCCGATTCCGAGTCCGGCGGACGAACATGGCCAGCCCCACCCCCCAAGGCTATAGCCCACCCGTTTTTGTGGCCTTTTTCCGCTGGACGAACTTGGCGCCCCAGCCTTCGGGCGGTTATTTTTGGGCGCGGCTGTGCCAAGGTCTTATTTGTGGCACACAGAGACCGTTCGCAAAGTCTCATCCTATTCCGAGTCCGGCGGACGAACTTGGCCGGCCCCACCCCCCAAGGCTATAGCCTACCCGTTTTTGTGGCCTTTTTCCGCTGGACGAACTTGGCGCCCTGTCCTTCGGGGGGTTATTTTTGGGCGCGGCTGTGCCCGCGGCCTATTTGTGGCACACGGAGGCCGCTCGCAAAGTCTCATTCGATTCCGAGTCCGGCGGACGAACTTGGCCAGCCCCACCCCCCAAGGCTATAGCCCACCCGTTTTTGTGGCCTTTTTCCGCTGGACGAACTTGGCGCCCCGGACTTCGGGCTGATATTTTTGGGCGCGGCTGTGCCCGCGGCCTATTTTTACCACACGGAGGCCGCTCGCAAAGTCTCATCCGATTCCAAGTCCGGCGGACGAACTTGGCCAGCCCCACCCCCCAAGGCTATAGCCCACCCGTTTTTGTGGCCTTTTTCTGCTGGACGAACTTGGCGCCCCGGCCTTCGGCCGGTTATTTTTGGGCGCGGCTTTGACCGCGACCTATTTTTGGCACACGGAGGCCGCTCGCAAAGTCTCATCCGATTCTGAGTCCGGCGGACGGACTTGGCCAACCCCACCCCCCAAGGCTATAGCCTACCCGTTTTTGTGGCCTTTTTCCGCTGGACGAACTTGGCGCCCTGTCCTTCGGGGGGTTATTTTTGGGCGCGGCTGTGCCCGCGGCCTATTTGTGGCACACGGAGGCCGCTCGCAAAGTCTCATCCGATTCCGAGTCCGGCGGACGAACTTGGCCAGCCCCACCCCCCAAGGCTATAGCCCACCCGTTTTTGTAGCCTTTTTCCGCTGGACGAACCTGCCGCCCCGGCCTTCGGGCGGTTATTTTCGGGCGCGACTGTGCCCGCGGCCTATTTTTGGCACACGGAGGCCGTTCGCAAAGTCTCCTCCGATTCCGAGTCCGGCGGACGAAGGTTACCGGCCCCACCCCCCAAGGCTAAAGCCAACCTGTATTTGTGGCCTTTTTCCGCTGGACGAACTTGGTGCACCGGCCTTCGGGCGGTAATTTTTGACCGCGGCTGTGCCCGCGGCCTATTTTTGGCAAACAAAGGCCGCTCGTAAAGTCTAGCCCCATTCGGAGTCCGGCGGACGAAGGTTGCCAGCCCCACCCCACAAAGGCTATGGCCCACCCGATTTTGTGGCCTTTTTCCACTGGACGAACTTGGCGCCCCGGGCTTTGCGAGGTTATTTTTGGGCACGGCTGTGACCACGGCCTATTTTTGGCACACGGAGGCCGCTCGCAAAGTCTCGCCCCATTCCGAGTCCGGCGGACGAAGTTGGCCAGCCCCACCCCCCAATGCTATAGCTCAACCGTTTTTGTTGCCTATTTCCGCTGGAAGAACATGGCGCCCGGCCTTCGTTCGGTTATTTTTGGGCGCAGCTGTGCCCGCGGCCTATTTTTGGCACACAGAGGCCGCTCGCAAAGTCTCGCCCCATTCCGAGCCCGGCAGACGAAGGTTGCCAGCCTCACCCCCCAAGGCTATAGCCCACCCGTTTTTGTGGCCTTTTTCCGCTGGACGAACTTGGCGCCCCGGCCTTTGGGCGGTTATTTTCGGGCGCGGCTGTGCCCGCGGGCTATTTTTGGCACACGGAGGCCCCTCGCAAAGTCTCGTGCCATTCCGAGTCCGGCGGACGAAGTTGGCCAGCCCCACTCCCCAAGGCTATAGCCCACCCGTTTTTGTGGCCTTTTTCCGCTGGACGAACTTGGCGCCCCGGCCTTCGGGCGGTTATTTTTGGGCGCGGCTGAGCCCGCTGCCTATTTTTCGCAGACGGAGGCCGCTCGCAAAGTCTCGCCCCATTCCGAGTCCGGCGGACGAAGTTGGCCAGCCCCACCCCCCAAGGCTATAGCTCAACCGTTTTTGTTGCCTATTTCCGCTGGAAGAACATGGCGCCCGGCCTTCGTTCGGTTATTTTTGGGCGCAGCTGTGCCCGCGGCCTATTTTTGGCACACGGAGGGCCCTCGCAAAGTCTCGCTCCATTCCGAGTCCGGCGGACGAAGTTGGCCAGCCCCACCCCCCAAGGCTATAGCCCACCCGTTTTTGTGGCCTTTTTCCGCGGGACGAACTTGGCGCCCCGGTCTTCGGGTGGTTATTTTTGGACGCGGCTGTGCCCGCCGCCTATTTTTGGCACACGGAGGCCCCTCGCAAAGTCTCGCGCCATTCCGAGTGCGGCGGATGAAGTTGGCCAGCCCCACCCCCAAAGGCTATAGCCCACCCGTTTTTGTGACCTTTTTCCATTGGACAAACTTGGCACCCCGGCCTTCGGGCGGTTATTTTTTTGCGCGGCTGTTCCCACGTCCTATTTTTGGCACATGGAGGGCCCTCGGAAAGTCTCGCTCCATTCCGAGTCCGGCGGACGAAGTCGGCCATCCCCACCCCCCAAGGCTATAGCCCACCAGTTTTTGAGGCCTTTTTCCGCTGGACGAACTTGGCGCCCCGGCCTTCGTACGGTTATTTTTGGGCGCGGCTGTGCCCGCGGCCTATTTTTGGCACACGGAGGTCCCTCGCAATGTCTCGCGCCATTCCGTGTCCGGCGGACGAAGTGGGCCAGCACCACCCCCCAAGGCTATAGCTCACCCGTTTTTGAGGACTTTTTCCGCTGGACGAATTTGGCGCCCCGGCCTTCGGGCGGTTATTTTTGGGCGCGGCTGTGCCCGCGGCCTATTTTTCGTACACGTAGGGCCCTCGCAAAGTCTCAAGCCATTCTGAGTCTGGCGGACGAAGTGGGCCAGCCCCACCCCCCAAGGCTATAGCCCACCCGTTTTTGTGGCCTTTTTCCGCTGGACAAACTTGGCGCCCCGGCCTTCGGGCGGTTATTTTTGGGCTCGGCTGTGCCCGTGGCCTATTTTTTGCACACGGAGGCTCCTCGCAAAGTCTCGTGCCATTTCGAGTCCGGCGGACGAAGTTGGCCAGCCCCACCCCCCAAGGCTATAGCCCACCCGTTTTTGTGGCCTTTTTCCGCTGGACGAACTTAACGCCCTGGCCTTCGGGAGGTTATTTTTTAGCGCGGCTGTGCCCGCGGCCTATTTTTGGCACACGGAGGGCCCTCGCAAAGTCTCGCTCCATTCCGAGTCCGGCGGACGAAGTTGGCTATCCCCACCCCCCAAGGCTATAGCCGCCGAGTTTTGTGGCCTTTTTCCGCTGGACTAACTTCACGCCCTGGCCTTCGGGAGGTTATTTTTGGGCGCGGCTGTGCCCGCGGCCTATTTTTGGCACACGGAGGGCCCTCGCAAAGTCTCACGCCATTCCGTGTCTGGCGGACGAAGTGGGCCAGCCCCACCCCCCAAGGCTATAGCCAACCCGTTTTTGTGGCCTTTTTCCGCTGGACGAACTTGGCGCCCCGGCCTTCGGGCGGTTATTTTTGGGCGCGGCTGTGTCTGTGGCCTATTTTTGGCACACGAAGGGCCCTCGTAAAGTCTCGCGCCATACCGAGTCCGGCGGACGAAGTTGGCCAGCCCCACCCCCCATGGCTATAGCCCACCCGTTTTTGTGGCCTTTTTCCGCTAGACGCACTTGGCGCCCCTGCCTTCGGGCGGTTATTTTTGGGCTCGGCTGTGCCTGTGGCCTATTTTTGGCACACGGAGGCCCCTCGCAAAGTCTCGCGCCATTCCAAGTCCGGCGGACGAAGTTGGCCAGCCCCACCCCCCAAGGCTATAGCCCACCCGTTTTTGAGGCCTTTTTCCGCTGGACGAACTTTCGCCCCGGCCTTCGGGCGGTTATTTTTGGGCCCGGCTGTGCCCGCGGCCTATTTTTGGCACACGGAGGGCCCTCGCAAAGTCTCGCTCCATTCCGAGTCCGGCGGACGAAGTTGGCCAGCCCCACCCCCCAAGGCTATAGCCCACCCGTTTTTGTGGCCTTTTTCCGCTGGACGAACTTGGCGCCCCGGCCTTCGGGCGGTTATTTCTGGGCGCGGCTGTGTCCGCGGCCTATTTTTTGTACACAGAGGCCCCTCGCAAAGTCTCGTGCCATTCCGAGTCCGGCGGACGAAGTGGGCCAGCTCCACCCCCCAAGGCTGTAGCCCGCCCGTTTTTGTGGCCTTTTTCCGCTGGACGAACTTGGCGCCCCGGCCTTCGGGCGGTTATTTTTGGGCGCGGCTGTATCCACGGCCTATTTTTGGCACACGGAGGGCCCTCGCAAAGTCTCGCGCCATTCCGAGTCCGGCGGACGAAGTGGGCCAGCCCCACCCCCCAAGGCTATAGCCCACCCGTTTTTGTGGCCTTTTTCCGCTGGACGAACTTAACGCCCTGGCCTTCGGGAGGTTATTTTTTAGCGCGGCTGTGCCCGCGGCCTATTTTTGGCACACGGAGGGCCCTCGCAAAGTCTCGCTCCATTCCGAGTCCGGCGGACGAAGTTGGCTATCCCCACCCCCCAAGGCTATAGCCCGCCAGTTTTTGTGGCCTTTTTCAGCTGGACAAACTTGGCGCCCCGACCTTCGGGCGGTTATTTTTGGGCGCGGCAGTGCCCGCGGCCTATTTTTGGCACACGGAGGGCCCTCGCAAAGTCTCACGCCATTCCGTGTCTGGCGGACGAAGTGGGCCAGCCCCACCCCCCAAGGCTATAGCCAACCCGATTTTGTGGCCTTTTTCCGCTGGACGAACTTGGCGCCCCGGCCTTCGGGCGGTTATTTTTGGGCGCGGCTGTGTCTGTGGCCTATTTTTGGCACACGAAGGGCCCTCGTAAAGTCTCGCGCCATACCGAGTCCGGCGGACGAAGTTGGCCAGCCCCACCCCCCATGGCTATAGCCCACCCGTTTTTGTGGCCTTTTTCCGCTAGACGCACTTGGCGCCCCTGCCTTCGGGCGGTTATTTTTGGGCTCGGCTGTGCCTGTCGCCTATTTTTGGCACACGGAGGCCCCTCGCAAAGTCTCGCGCCATTCCAAGTCCGGCGGACGAAGTTGGCCAGCCCCACCCCCCAAGGCTATAGCCCACCCGTTTTTGAGGCCTTTTTCCGCTGGACGAACTTTCGCCCCGGCCTTCGGGCGGTTATTTTTGGGCCCGGCTGTGCCCGCGGCCTATTTTTGGCACACGGAGGGCCCTCGCAAAGTCTCGCTCCATTCCGAGTCCGGCGGACGAAGTTGGCCAGCCCCACCCCCCAAGGCTATAGCCCACCCGTTTTTGTGGCCTTTTTCCGCTGGACGAACTTGGCGCCCCGGCCTTCGGGCGGTTATTTCTGGGCGCGGCTGTGCCCGCGGCCTATTTTTTGTACACAGAGGCCCCTCGCAAAGTCTCGTGCCATTCCGAGTCCGGCGTACGAAGTGGGCCCGCTCCACCCCCCAAGGTTGTAGCCCGCCCGTTTTTGTGGCCTTTTTCCGCTGGACGAACTTGGCGCCCCGGCCTTCGGGCGGTTATTTTTGGGCGCGGCTGTATCCACGGCCTATTTTTGGCACACGGAGGGCCCTCGCAAAGTCTCGCGCCATTCCGAGTCCGGCGGACGAAGTGGGCCAGCCCCACCCCCCAAGGCTATAGCCCACCCGTTTTTGTGGCCTTTTTCCGCTAGACGCACTTGGCGCCCCTGCCTTCGGGCGGTTATTTTTGGGCTCGGCTGTGCCTGTCGCCTATTTTTGGCACACGGAGGCCCCTCGCAAAGTCTCGCGCCATTCCAAGTCCGGCGGACGAAGTTGGCCAGCCCCACCCCCCAAGGCTATAGCCCACCCGTTTTTGAGGCCTTTTTCCGCTGGACGAACTTTCGCCCCGGCCTTCGGGCGGTTATTTTTGGGCCCGGCTGTGCCCGCGGCCTATTTTTGGCACACGGAGGGCCCTCGCAAAGTCTCGCTCCATTCCGAGTCCGGCGGACGAAGTTGGCCATCCCTTTGAGGCTATAGCCCACCCGTTTTTGTGGCCTTTTTCCGCTGGACGAACATGGCGCCCCGGCCTTCGGGCGGTTATTTCTGGGCGCGGCTGTGCCCGCGGCCTATTTTTTGTACACAGAGGCCCCTCGCAAAGTCTCGTGCCATTCCGAGTCCGGCGTACGAAGTGGGCCAGCTCCACCCCCCAAGGTTGTAGCCCGCCCGTTTTTGTGGCCTTTTTCCGCTGGACGAACTTGGCGCCCCGGCCTTCGGGCGGTTATTTTTGGGCGCGGCTGTATCCACGGCCTATTTTTGGCACACGGAGGGCCCTCGCAAAGTCTCGCGCCATTCCGAGTCCGGCGGACGAAGTGGGCCAGCCCCACCCCCCAAGGCTATAGCCCCCCGTTTTTGTGGCCTTTTTCCGCTAGACGCACTTGGCGCCCCGGCCTTCGGGCGGTTATTTTTGGGCGGCTGTGCCTGCGGCCTATTTTTGGCACACGGAGGGCCCTCGCAAAGTCTCGCGCCATTCCGAGTCCGGCGGACGAAGATGGCCAGCCTAACC